>LXGT01000245.1:0-46811 GCA_001640655.1 Endoconidiophora laricicola | reverse complement strand
AGGCGCCTCGTCAACATCTCTCGAATGGGCTTGGTCTTTTTAGATCTCAAACTGCCTAATGCGGACCTTGAACCGCGCAAAGGCAGAATAATATATAACATCATATTAAAGTGGTCGTTCTTTTTCTGTGTAACAGGTCTTGAGTTGATGAATCTTGATTTTCTAACCCAAAGTATTTTTGAGAAAAATTACATTCCTTGGGGTACGATGAAATCACAAGAAGAATTCAGGCCTTTAGGCTTCTATATTTTAAGAAGATGTGACACGCAGAGACATTTGATACATATGGGCGTAGTCAGTGAGTGTGATCAGAGGAATGGGGGGTGGGTGAGGTAGAGAGGTTGTTATGTATGACATTATAGCAAAATACACAAAACTCTCTGATACTATGTCAAGAAACATAACTGTACAATATTTGTATACAACGACAAGACTAAGTAAAGGCAGTAGTTATGTATCAGAAAACAGAAAGAAGATAAAGGGTGGGTATGACGCAGTGAGAGATAGATGAATAGTATAATTCCAATGGATGAATAAAAGAAAATAAGGTGATAAATTACAAGGCGGCAGGAATTAGAGCCGTCACTGTATCAAAACATTGTTTAAAGGGCGGAGAGAGTTAAAAAAGAAGCAAGGATATGAAGCTTTAGGTTACAGAAGTTAAGAAACACGCACACAAGAGGATACTATCAATTGCAGTTGTTTTTATTTTGCACATTTATAGCAGCAGCTCCAGGGGGTTCTCGACAACCTTCTTCAGGGCCTTGATCCACTCGCCGCCGACGGCACCATCGACGACCTTGTGGTCAAAGGTGGCAGTGACCTTGATCTGGTCATCCCACTCAACACCAGTGGTGCCGTCCTCGAGATCAACGGGGATAGCGACCTTCTTCGTAGTGCCGATGGCCACAATAGCAGCCTGGGGAGGGTTGATGATGGAAGTGAACTGCTCAACAGCCGAGTTCATGCCCAGGTTAGAGATGCAGATGGTACCGCCCTGGTACTCCTCAGGCTTCAGCTTGCCATCGCGGGCCTTCTTAGCCAACGACTTGACAGAGTTGGAGATAGACTCCAGACCACGGCCCTCGACACCAGTTACGATGGGAGTGATCAGACCAGTGGGAGTTGAGACAGCAACGGAAACGTCGACAGTGCTGAACTGGCGGATAGAATCGCCCATCCAGGCGGAATTGACAGCGGGGACCTTCTGGCTAGCAATAGCAACGGCCTTGACAAGGAAGTCATTGACGGACAGCTTGTACTTGCCCTCGCTAGAGGCGTTCAAGGCAGCACGCAACTTCTGTAGCTTAGAGACGGATATGCTGGAGGTAACGTAGAAGACGGGGTTGGTGTTGGTAGACTCGAGCAGACGAGAAGCGATGGCCTTGCGCATGCTAGTCAGGGGAGTATCGACGTAGGCGGCGGGGGCGACGCCAGTAGCCGCAGGGGCAGCCTTAGCCTTCTTTACGTCCTCGATGGTAATGACACCACCAGCACCAGTGCCCTTGATCTTTGAGACATCGACGTTGGACTCGATGGCTAGACGCTTGGCAGCGAAGTTGATGTTGGCCTCACGCTCCAGAGCGGTCTGCAAACGACCGGGGGTCGAGACAGTCTCGACGGCGGTAGAAGCGGTGGCAGCGGGGGCAGCAGCGGGCTCAGCCGAGGGGGCAGCAGCGGCAGGAGCAGCGGCGCCGTCACCAGCGTCAGCGGCAGTGAAGGACTCAAAGGCGGCGACATCAGAGGCGTTCTCGACCATGACAGCAATGGGCTAAATAGAGCGACATGTTAGTTATTGGAGTTGTGAATAGTATGTATGTGCGTGTCCCTGTGTCTGTATCTGCGTCCGTATCCCGAAACTCATAGCTAAATCCATGTCTATCAATAGCGAGCAAGCAAGCAATTCCAAGTCAGCGGCTGTCTCAAACCAAACAAGGAAAGGAGAAGAGAGCCTAAGAAAAAAAAAATTACAGGGAAGCGCAATCTCACCCGAAATTTTTTCGTCGTGCTAATAGCTAGAGAATGAGGGTATAAGAAAATAGAAAGACATTTAAGAGCTAGAGTATAGTACAAAGCAGATATACAGCAAAACGAGGGGGGGTCTGAAGCACGATCATCGTGTCTCGACATGGTGATAGAACAGCGGCAACGAGCCATTGGCTCTGCCAGAAAACAAAATCGTCTAGTTACGCACCTTGCCGACGGGAATATCCTTAGCACCAGTGTCAATCAGGACCTTAGCGATAACACCCTCCTCCTGGAACTCGAAGTCCATCTGGGCTTTATCAGTCTCAATCTCGACCAGCACCTCACCGGGCTCGATGGAATCACCGGCCTTCTTGGCCCAGGCACCAATGCCACCGGCGGTCATGGTTGGTGATAGGGCAGGCATCTTGATGACGCTGTGAGGAGGGAATGAGGCATAGCTGCGGATAATTGCCGAACGGAGCACCGACGGCTGGGCAATGTGCCTCCGGAGGATGTGAGAGAGCATTATGAGCGAGTATTTTTGGTGTTTTTTTAGGGGGGCGAAGAGAATAATTACGACGAGAGATGGTCGAAGAAGAAGGCTGTGAAATAGAAAAAAAGGGAAAAAGAGACTGAGTCTGAGATGTTTTATCAGTTGGCGGCAGCAGAATCACGGCGAAATCGGACCTGCGATGGGGGGGATGGAGGGAATTGCAAGCACGGAAGGCAAGGCTCAAAGCATGGGAAGAAAGAAAAAAGGAAAATAAAGAGAGAAAAAGACCGATAGTAACGGAAGAAAAAAGAGATAGCGTCGTGGTCAGCTATTGCAAGCGTTAGATGATCAATGAGCACTTCCTTTAACACCGTGCTGTGCTCGCTTTCCCAGCCAAGCCCCAGGAAGAGAAAAAATATAGACTCGTGGCCTGAAATATGAGGGGCTAAAATCGGTATTTGGTTAATTAGTGTACTGGCGCCTCTGTTGAGATAGCATCGGAGAGCTATTTTTTATATTTGTCTGGTTGGTTTGAACTCGCTAGTTTCAATTTTTCCTTCGACCAGAAAGGAAAGGCGACCCGCGACCCTCTATATGCTAGCGCCTAGATCTAACATCTACAGGGCCCTTTGCTGCTCGACTTGCCCTCTGTAATCTCAACGGCTACAACAGTCTTCCAGCGGGGTCCAGAAGCCCTCAAATGCGGAAGCGCCACATAGCGCCACAATAATTCCTCAGTGCGTTGAAGAGGAGAAAAACTGCGGTTGCTCCTTCCTGGAACAATTACTTTTTTCTGTGTTTTTCGTGCTACTATTCTCGATTTTCTACGCTAGTCTTTTTTGGGTCGTTACCCGGTGAAAACCGGGAGCAAATCCACGGCGTAATCTGCGGCTGGAAACGGCAACAACCGCTTACACTGCGAACGAAAACAAGAAGGCCCGACCGCTGCAGCTCTGGCAAGCTTGGCTTTTTAAAAATGCAGAAGCTTTCATGTCTGCCTCAGAACCTCAGTTCTTTGTAAAGAATGAAGCTCTCCGCTGTCTTCCTTGTTCCCTAGCTTGCTTTCCTAGGCCAACTCTCAGTCTGTGTCCAAGGGTACTTGCTTCCCTTCTTAGATCCGAGATCCAGCTAGGCCCAGAAAGCCAGCAACGAAGAAAGAGATAATAAATGAAAGAAAGACAGAAATAGTAGCCGCCACTACCACGCGCTTCGCCTTTCCTTCCGCGTTCACTTTGCATGAACCTCTATTCACACGCTAGTCAAGCTTGTAGTGTTTTTTCTTCAGCAAACAGGCAGGATTTAATTTTCAAAAGGCACCATCATATGCTACTATATAGGGCAACGCCAGACAAATTATGTAATTATTATTATAGTCTTTCTTGGAATCAATCATGCTTTCCATACATAATGAAAGTACTAAACTGGCTTGCTTGGCGACTTCGCGATTAGATCCGAAAGTACAAAAATGTCGGTCAAAGGTGGATTTTGATAAGATAAGCTGTGTCTGAGTGACTTGTAAGCTTGTTATTATGCACCCATATTTCAAAATTACTGCAACGTTATTGTTTTCCTGATTGAGCACTGATAATAGGGTTAGGGTAAGCTAAAAGACCCTGAGCTAGAAATCCATCTGTTGAGTCGGCTTACTGTTAAGTAAAAAATATAGAAAGATACCTTCAAATTAACACTTATATATATAAAACCCCGAAAAATTACGTATTTAGTGGACTATGATTAAATTGTCTAGCTTTTGTTCATGCTTGAATCAGGCATTTCGTGTCTAATTTCTGGACCATGAAGCTCCTGGGGTTGTTCATTGACGTTCAGTTCATACCATAGTCGTTCGGATGTTTTAACTTCACTAATGAGCTGCGATGAAGTATTCGCATCCGACGAAAAAGCTGCTGCCTTTGCTTTACGGCGACGGAGATACACAAAGACAGCTAACCCAATGAAGATGGCAGCAGCGCATACAGATCCCACGACGATACCTGCGATAGCTCCCGAATTCAATGTCGACGAAGAGGAATTAGTGTTTTGGGCGGTAGACGAAGCTGAAGAAGGCTCAGAAGAGGATGAGTCACTAGAAGAGGTAGCCACCTGGGCGACTGCGGGTGTATTGAATAGAGAAGTTCCCTGGCCTGTCCACGTGCCAATGTGCCACTCTAGCTGGACGAGTTTCTCGCCCGAGATATAGAACACCCATATCTTGGCAGCATTCCAATCCGAGCAGACGCCAATAGCCGCACTAGCAGCATCGGCAGTTGGAGCACTGCTCGGTATAGTTGGCTCACCCCAGACGTTCATACTGGTTTCGTTGATCTGATACAGAGCTCGGTCGGTGCCTATGAAATACAGCGTGCGGTGCTTGTATCCTGCGTCGGCAATGCCAACCGCGCCAACGCTCGCGTTGAAGACAAGCTTGTTGGTCATGCTGTAGTCTAATTCAGTGCTTGATAGAGCGGTGTTGTTGTCGGGTGATCCGTCAAAGTCGTTGGGGATACCGGCTGTACGTGTAGACATATAGGGTTAGAGAAATGGTTGCATACATATACATAGTATAAGGTTAGAAGACAAGACTCACACAGTTCAAACGCCGTCGTCGTGTTATCATATCGTGCCACAACAATCTCATCATTGTCAATAATTGAGACTACATGGGAGCGCACAGTATCATACTGGCTTCCAGAGCCAGAGAACATGGCAGCCAATGCCGTACCAACCGTTGGCAACTGTACGGCAAGCTTGCGATCGACGACCGTCTTGTCAGCCAAGACCTCGACTTCCTGCACGGCGCCGTTAGCTAGCTGGAAGAAGACTAGCCACTGATAGTCAGATACGTAAATGCCTGCTAGACCGGTGTCCTTCCGGATATCAGCGGCCGAGATGTTGGCGCTGTCTGACACGCCGAGTGTCCAATTGTAGACGTATCGGCTAGTCAGAGTATCACACGTAAAAGTATCTGCGTGGATGGCGAGATCGGGTGCTTGGTAGAATACTACGATGCCCTCAGAGGTGTCGCGTACGGCGATTTTACTGGTCGTCGAGATATTGGAGCCTGTTTGTAAGATGTCTAGTGAAGTGTAGATGCTCGGCCCACCGGGCTGGCAACCGCCGACGACTAGGTCGGTGCCGTTTCGAAGCATGGCATGACCCATTTGTGAATGTGGCCAGACGGCGATGTCGTAAGATGCCGCTACAGATAATATGCCAAGAGCCAGCGCGGCACAGATTCGGCGTGGGCGGGTCATTAGTGAAGTGTGGAAGATGAGGTTTAAAAGATAGTTTGTGTGTATAGATAGACGTGGACGGCAGTTTAATACATGTACATATAGAGCAGGGCACTGCAGTCATGTCAAAGTCAGAGTCAAACCTAAATCGAAACAACCTTTTGTTCCTAGGAAAGGGGGGCCTGCCTGTCTTCTTGTCTTCCAGTCACTTCACGTACTTTGCCAGGTCGCTTTGACAAGGCAGCTGTTCTCTAACCGCCCAAGCTAGCCACTCGCAGATACATCCACACGGTGATCGCTATAACGACTTGTTCTCTCACTAATACAGCTTAACCTTAGCAGCGGCCACTATATTCCGGGCGCAGGCACGGTGCCCCTGCTACCAATCCATTCTATGTACCCTTGACAACAATATCCTTGTTTGTACCATGGTTACTAGTAACTGAGCCTTGCTGTTGTGATCCTGTCTGCTTACTGAGCACAGATGTTATTAGGACCTGCAGGCAGACAATAGGTTACAGTCGAGGATCCAGCCTAGAGGCAACCGCCCTCGGTGACCTAGTCTAACATTGTTTCGTGTGCTTGCTTGGCAAACCTTCTGATAGAGCTTGTCCATGAGAAAATCACTGTATCTTCATAGTTCTAGAAATTGATAAAGATTAATAATTGAAAAAAAAATGGAAAAAATTCACATTAGCAAACGAATCTTGAGTTGTATTGCAAAGATATTATAACTACTAAAAGAAAGAAAGACAAATGTAACATACTGAATGGAATAAAACAAGACTCGTTAACGCTAACCGCAGAACCGAGAAAGGAAGCAAACTGTGATTAGGATTCATACCGAACAATGTCTGACTAGGATCAGCGCCTATTTCGTGGCTAGTCTGTTTCTTTGGTCTGGGTTTTCCTTTTGAACGGCGGCTGGAACGACCAACAAGATTCAATAGCATGGCACACATTATTTCGCATATCTAAAGTATTGGTGTTGATGCTTAGAAACTAGATAATAATGCTCCATCCCTATACTTTTCTATCCTGAAGCGTCCTGGTTTCATGCGGATTTCTCATCATCATCATACTACTATAAAAAATGCCAGTTCACATCTCTGTCTCTCCCCCCCACTTGGTTATTCAACGGCCAAACAACGAGGTGACCTTTTGCCAGACGCGCTGCCTCTTTCTCTCCGGCATCGCTGTCGCTGCGTCCATGCCCCGCGAACTTCCCCTTCCGCTGTGTCGGGAAAGGGGCCAGAAGAACTTAGATCTGGCTTCGTTCTGTCCATCGAGGGTGTTTTCTAGTTTATACAAACTGTAGTATGATTCATTGTCACGATTGGAATATACTGAAGTATCAAATGTAGACACCGCTGTCCCTTCATTGACCGAGCCTGAGCTGAGGGACTCTAAGTATGTGGTTGGCCACGTCTTATTCGTGCTGCTCATGTCTGCCGAGTTGATCATGTCCGAGTCAACTACGCTCAAGTTTAAGCTCACGCTGTCCATGGCTGGAGTTGGAGTATCGTAAAACACTGGCCATGCATCCTTCTGGTCTGTGAACGTGAAGATATCATATAGCATACCCTGGTCCCCCATGGCTCCGTCAGCCGTCTAGACTTCGTCGTCAAGAGTATCAAAGTCCACCAAGTCAGATACTGCATCCGCCTCGCGAGGTGTGCGCTGTGGCGTGTTGACATATTTATCGACGTGCTTGTCGAGAACATAGCAAAGATAATACGGGTCGCTACCCTGGTTGAGCTCTGATAGTACTTCAACCTTTTCCTCAATGCGAGTGTCGTTATACTTGCGCCAGACGTTGGCCTTAAAGTCCCGGATCCAGACCCAATAATGGCCTCCGCTCTGTCTGCCACTGTGGCAAAAAACGGCATGCAGCCGGTATCGAAGTTTGTTCATGTCGTTGAATAGCCCGTCACAGCGAGCCTTGAGCGAGTCCTTTTCTTCCCGGAACATATAGTCCATGAGCGCCTCGTCAGCATACTCGAGCGTTTCCGGTTCATCAATAATCGGACTAGTTGTCAACTCATCATTGGCAAATGCCCTATGTTCGTCTCGGATCGAATCGTATATGCTTGTGGGGAAGCCTTCTTGCTTGCAAGCAAGCTTGCAGAGGTTGTCTTCCGGATCAATCAACATGACCTGGTCAACGCCATTATTTTCTGTCTCTGTAATGCCACTCATGGTTTCATCCTCGTCATGGATAACTAGTGATGGGAAGGTAGGTGCTGGCGTCTTGATATCACCATATTCAACTGGATCCAGTGCCCGGAGACGCTTGCGCAGAGCCCACACCTCCTTGCGCCGATTAAGTAGATCGGAGCCTTCCGGAGCATCCATGTACCGATCGAGCTCAAGGATGTCCTCGATCGTGACAGGGTTGTAGTTCTTCTGTCCGTTATCCTGTGTTCTTTGCACTAAGATATGAAGTACCGGCGGAGGATTGTCCAGGATAGCTGTATATCTAGCCATAAACTCGACTCCCTCGATTTCATCACGATCAAAAGTGCGATCGAGAGCCTCATACAGTGTGCATGAGTCTTTCTGCGCAGGGAAGGCAGTAATGTAGCGATAGAACTCGGGAGTTTCACGCTTTGCAACGAGCTCTCGTCCGCCATCGCTCTTCTTGATAGTGTAGGTAACCATTCTGAAAAAGAGTGTTTGCATGACAAAGTCATTTTGGATGTCATCGTATACCGACCCGATGCTTGCGATGCCCGCTTGGATCCGGTCAATGATACGCCCAAAGATTTCTTCTACGTCTTGTTGTTGCATGGAAAACTCATGCTTTGCCTGCAACGATTGCTGAACCGTTCCACGATCAAGCACATCTTGCGACTCTGCAATGGGTGCCGGCGTTGACAAGGCAGGAAACTCTATGAGAGACTCGCTAATCTTCGCTGGAACGGTATCATCGTCGCCCATAAAAGTGTGCGAGCTTGTGTCGCTGATGGTATCAGCAGGGGCAAGAGACTCGATAGCGGGCAGTGATATTCCACCACTAACCGGGTTAACTTCCGCTAGAGAAACAGTAGTTTTAGGAACATCCACAGATTCAAAGGCATCTGGCATCAACGTATCGTCTGAGTTGATTCCCATATCGGAATTAGCTGGGGCCATGGGTAATGGATCTGCGTCGATGGCCTTATGGATTGCTGGGACGGTGCGTAGTTGAGATTCTGTAAGAAGAACGGCGTTGGCAAGCATCTGCGTGGGCTGAGTAGGCCCAACCGGCACTGTTTGTAACTCGATGAAAAGTCGGTCTAGTTCTTTGACAACTGTAGAATTTTTTATTAGCTGCTTATAGTCCTTTCTGATATTAGGGACCTGGATTCGTTGAACTTACATTCTTGTGAAACTAGCAAGTCAAGCAAAGTCACTTTAGATTTGCTAGCACCGATTAGGCGTTTATCAACATCACCCTCTGCTAACTTCAAGCTCGGATAACTGTTGACGAGTTGCTGGATAGGCACCAGGGTATACAGGTATTGCAGAATACTGTTGAGGTAGCACGTGTTGCCAATATTTTCAAGACCTACTGGCCATAGTGGCGGGGGTGCTCCCATCTGTATACGTTTCGCTTCCTTCAGCAGCTGAATATCTCGACGGTCGCGCGCAATAGATACCAAGGCGCGCGATACGACATCCTTCTTGATGATATCAAGACGACGGCGCGCCTTGTCAATGACAACCTCGCTATTGTCGAACTGTTCTAGCCCTAGAACATCGCCTGCTAAATCAGGTGGCATTTTGTGCGTTAGAAGCTTCTGCAGACGAGCGCTTCGTCTGCCTTGGTTTACAAATGTGTGTAGCAGCTCGAACGACGTTTCTGTCTGGGCTGGGTTCTCGCGAATAGCCTTTTTGAACGCCACAGCTATCTCGTCATCAGTAGCTATGTCGGCTACATCCCACGTAGCAAGAAGGTAGTCCATCTCAACATTGATCAAGCCCTTGACTTTTTCGTCGAAATTGGCCTCATGACCATTGTCAATGTCCCGAGAGATACAAAGAAGCGCATCGGTGTAGCAATCTTTGTTTGGAGGATCGAATTTACAGTGGCGATTATAGGTGTCTTCGAGAAGACGTGTAGAAATGTTAGGCATAGCACCCAGGAACCGGAACGGCCAAGAAAGTTGAAGCTTTCCATCAATAAAGGTATAGCCATCGCATTCCAGCATATCCTCGATATTTCTGATGGCTAGACGATTGGATAAGTGTTGAAAATCGCCCTTTTGTAACCTGTTACGCCTCATCAGGCATTCAAGCTCATTCTGTACATCTTCAATATAGGCTCTGTAGCTTCCAGGCTTTGTTACCGGCGTTTGAGGCTCCAGTATTTGCGGAACGAAGTATTCTTCGCTTACCTCAGAGTTTACAATCGCTTCGTCGGTGTACCCGATGATTCTAAACAACTCATACATCTCGGGGCCCATCACTACAACGAAACGCTTATTACGCTTTGTGAGTTTTTTGGCTTCCTTTGAAGCAACCAGGTCCTTGGCATATGTGTATAGCTGACTTAAGCCATATTCTGTCCAGGAATCCTGTGCCTCGGCAAAACGCTCCGGGTCTTCCTGTTTTGCCCTGCGTAGGTTTTCCATGATTCGCCTCCTATCCGTCAACTTCTGGACCCAGTTCCAACTGATACGCGGCTCAGAAATCTCAACTTCGACAACAATACCGCAGTTGTCTGCAGTGCAGCGGTACCGAGCACCGGTTATGAGCCGGTACTGTTTTGTTGCCTTGAATTGGACTTCGGACGAAGAATAAGCACTGACGAATATAAGTTGGTGAAAACCCTCCGAAAGGGTTTTGCCCGGACATTTGCAAGAAGGCTGATCACCATGTGGCTTTGTTACACGTATCGCAAAGTGGTGGCAGCAGTGTATGCAGCAAGACGAGTTGTACAAGATATTAGAGCTAATACGGCCATTCTGGGCTCCAGATTGAACGAGTATGTGTTTCGTTTGAAGGCGTCGTCGGCCGCCCGGGGCTACAAGATGGTCACTGATATTTGGCGTGACAAAGTCTTTAGCCCATGGGGCCAGGTCGGTATCAAGACTCATGAGTTCTGGCCATTCTGGGCCAAGATTATGATCGAGGAGATCATTGATGAAGAGTGGTGTTGAACGAACTAAACAGTCCATTCATTAGTAACAAGTTGAAGCCATCGACAGCTGTGGCCATACAACATACCGTAAGGATCTGGTAAGTCGCCGAATGGAGTCTCGTATAGACGGCCGGGGAGGTCAGTAGAATCCATGTTGAGGTTGGTAAGTCGATGTTGGAGCAATAGTTGGGAACGAGATTGGATTAAGGTGATAAGCAATAGTAGGTATTTATGGATTGTTGCTCAAGAGATAGTTTATGTTTATTTCGAGTCAAAACGTAGTGATATACATGAGGTAAGATATAGGATTGACTTTGCGTAGACGAGCAGCTCGACAGCTCTGGAAAATCTCGGGTCTCGTTCTCCAGAGCGCAATCCACTCAGAGATCAACAAGGAAGTATTAATAGAGGACAGTGATTTTTGATGATGCCAACCGACAGCTAGAGAAAGCTATGAGGCAAGGCTGCGGTGGGCCAAGGCTGAGAAAGCGGGCGATAGCTGAAGGAGGAGATAAAGATCCCCGCTATGATGTCAAGATTCACCAACGAGCAACAAAGGACAAATGACAGTCTAACACTAGGCGCCGAAACCCTTGCAGAAGAAACGATGCCTAAGAACGGATGCTGATTGCCGATATACAGATTTGATAGTTGGCGGCGCGGAACGGTATTTTGGTAGGTGATTTCAAGTCGACCAATCAATGATGGATTCTTCATCAGCTGCGACTTATGTTACGACTAAAATACTTAGAGGGCTTGGAAGGCAAGCACTTATTAAAGCAGCTTTCTCCACATGGAATATAAAACAATAATTGGAGCTCCTAAGCTACGTAGTAGAACATGCAACAAAGAAAACAAATACTGTCTTTTGAAATTTTTTTTGCGTCTTATAGAGCAAAACATCCTAAGCTCTCAAATCGGTAGCCTAATTAGGTTCTCCAGAATCTTTGTATGTCAGCAACAGTTGTGGCTAATGTGGTATCCTTTCAAATACATAGCGGGGCAGCAACAAATTAAGCTAAACAAAGATCAAAGTGGAACACTGACCCGCTACTAGAGTAATCTCGTAGTTATGATTGGACAATTAAGCTCATTTTGCACGTGACCCGCTTTTTATCTCATTGTCCAATCTCCTGCTAGCAAGATTCTTCAAATATACATTCTGCTTCAGTCCTAGCTTAGCCTCCAGCAGTAGAATTTCTCCCAGCCTTCTCCAGACCCCGTTGTCTACAAATATACGCCACGGTCTTCTTCTTCTTCTTCTTCTTCTTCTTTATCCTCTTCTCTTTCTCTTTTCCTCTCTTCGAGGAACGCGGAACTCGCAATCAGCTGGTCTGGGGCAGCCCTACCTCTGGCCACAAACATCAGCCAACCCATTCATCATCAACTAGGAAGAACCGGGGAGCAAAAATAAACCGCGTGCGGAGAGCTATAATCCAGCAAAATATCATGTCATCTCTTCCTCCAACGGCACAAAAGCCTGATATGGAGCTGCCGTACAAGCCGGTCGATGCCTTGGACCTCGGCCTGCGGATGACCGGCGTTGGCGCTATCATCGGCTTTGCTGCTGCTGCACTTAAGAACTCTTTTGACACTAAGAACGCCGGTGTGACGACCGTTCTCACCCGTCATGGCAAGAACATCCCACACATGGCTTTCACTCTTGGTGCTCTAGGCTTTGGCAGTGCTGCTATCGCGAACGTCCGTGAAAAAGACGACTACATAAGCGCTGCCTTCGGATCTGGTTTAGCTGGAGGTGTCTTTGCCCTCCCTTGTACGTCTCGAACCCCCCTCTATAGATGCTATCATTGCAGCCTTTCACTAACCTGTGTCTTTTTTTCCCTTCTAGCAAAGCGGATTCCAGTTGTCGTTGGTTATGCTGCCTTCTACGCCACTTTCATTGGCACCTTCGTTTTCACCGGCGCTCGTTTAGGTGGCTTTGCCAAATTCGACGAAAATGCCGAGTTCGAACGCAAGGAGAAGTTGAGAGCCAACCGTCGTAGACCCATCGAAGAGACTATTGCTGAAATTGGCGAAGGCCGTAGCATCAAACCCCCAGGATATGAGGAGCGTAGACGCCAGCGTCTCAAGGAAAAGTATGGATTTGAGATCAACCCAGTCAAGGCTACTGTTGACTAGACTTGGTTAGCCTCTTTTTCTTCTACGATTGTACATCCTCGCCCTATCCTTCTGTACTTATCACATTCTAGTGAATCGTGTCTATGCGGTATGAAGGTATTGTTCCTTCTTAAGTCAGTCACTCCAGACCATCCGATACTAGGGCGTCCTGAAATCTGTAAGTCTTCTCTAAAATTACCCAAAGAAAATTTTCCACTGAGTGTAAATGATGATTTATAGCAGAGGCTGTTTATGAATAACAATATGTTTCAATGCTTAACCATTTATTCTATCTACATTTTACTGATTACACACTCAACCCCATATTTCGCATAAATAACTCTATTTTTATCAATATATTCAAGCTAACATAGAACGTCCCTTGTTCATTTCAGGTCATTCCATTATATGCAACACAGAATAGTTTATGAAAGAAAGAAAACCCTGGACCAGACAGGAATCCAATAGGACACGAACCACTGGGTTGCACGAAATCGCAGTATCTCTCATAATTGAGTTCCTGTGGCTTTAGATTCACATATCACATCCAGAACAGTAGCAGTTATCAGCAGAGCAAAGCAAATTTCGTCTTCTTTCTTCCCACATCGAAAGAGTAGATCGGCATTTTCCCATGTCGTATAGCTACCATCATATAGTAACAGTCAAAGAGAAGAATATTACTTATACCAATCATCTAAAGTACCTATTGTTGATTGTATCATGCCATGTGCTGTTCCCCGTTCTTCGTTCTTGTTCTACTATGCAAATATATATCATCTATGATCACCCACGCCATCATGTCATCTGGAGCAGCTTTTACAGAGCCTTGACCGCCTGAAAGAACGGGTTTGCAAGTAGCTTCTCGTCCTTCATGACCAATTCCTTCATCTTACTAACCATCTCCGCCTGAGACAGGCCACCGCCATCAACCTCCTTCTTCCACTCGAGCAGCAGCTTCTTAAGCATCTCACTACCCTGCTCCACATCTTCATTTGAATACTGGATACCCAGATCCTCGTGCTTAGCCGAGAAGTCCTCCAACTCATCAGCCTTGCGCTTGGCCATGCGCACCACCTTATCTGGGAAGCGCACAAGCTCGGCCACGTGAATACCAAAACTCTGGTCGCACACACCTTGTTCGACCTTGTACAGCAGCGTGACCTCGCGCTTCTCGGTGCCGTCTTCTTGCTTGCCGATACCGCCAATGTGTGCGGTGACATGTAGGTTGCGCACCTGCGGATAACTATCGGCCAATGCGGTCAGCTCGTGGAAATGCGTAGCGAATAGGGCAAAACAGCCAATTTCCTTGACGATGTGCTCGGAGATGGCCCATGCTAGTCCAAACCCGTCGTATGTCGATGTTCCACGGCCCAACTCGTCGATTATGATCAACGATTCGGCAGTGGCTGACTTGAGGATATTCGCAGTCTCCAACATCTCAGCCATAAATGTTGAGACGCCTTTGAGCTGCGAATCGCTAGCGCCAACACGGGCAAGAATAGAGTCAGATATACTAATCTCAGCCTCGGAGCAAGGCACGAACGAGCCAATTTGTGCCATTAGTGTGATCACACCGACCTGGCGAATATATGTAGATTTGCCGCCCATGTTGGGTCCTGTAATGATCAGGAAAGCAGACTTGTCACGAGTTAGCGTGATGTCGTTGGTAATGAATTGTACATCGTCCTGCATTTCCAAGCACGGGTGACGCGATTCGCGCAGAATAGTTGAACCAGTTCCACGCGCGTGAATCACAGGCTTAGTATACGCCGTAGGCGCATGAATTGCACAGTGTGCCAAGGAAACAATGACATCTAAGTGAGATAGAACGTTGGCCAAACGCTCTAGGACAGGGCAGTAGGAGGCAGCGACTTTGACGACCTCAGAGGCCAGACCGGTCTGCTGTTCGTTGTATTGGCGGGTCAACTGATCATGTTCGCGACGCAGACGCTGGAGGGTCTTGGTAGTGAAATAAACGCCATTCTTCTGTGTAGAACACTCCTGGTACTGGTTGTTGTTGCGGATGCAGCCTGCTTCTTGGCGTGTGAGACGCATGCACCAACCGTGAACTTTGTGATTCTCCATGAAGATCTTCTTGTCGCGCTCTTGGCCGAGATCGCGGGCTGACTCGTAGTACTCTGCGTCAATTTCGCGACGGGTCTTGTCGAGTTTTTGACGAATGACCTTGAGACGCTCGTCAAACTGGGCCTTGATGATAAATTCGTGATTATCCATGGCATCTAAATCGATGGTTGTTTCGACTAGATCTTGCAGCTTTGAAAGACTGTTGGATAGTTCACGCATTTCTTGGGTATACGCCACATCCAAAGGATCACGGTAGTTCTCATCCATGACGCCCTCAAGTGTGCCGATGAAGCCTGGAAGACGAATGACAACCTGGTATGCACGAACCACATCTTCTAGGTTTGCCTTGCCCTTCTGGAAACGCTTGGAAAGACGAGAGATATCCGGAACTGACCGCAGATGCTCCTCTTGCATAGTCTGGCGCAGTTCGGTGTCGCTAAAGAACGCATCAACAAGCTGCTGGCGCTTCTCGATCTCGGCCTTGTCCATGAGAGGTTGCTTTAGCCATTGGGAGAGTAATCTGCTACCAGCGGTTGTTTTGCAGTGGTTCAAGAGGCCAAATACACTCATAGTTTTAGCGCCATCACGAGCGCCAGGCATTAGATTCAGAGCCTTTAGAGCAGCTGCGTCAAGCTTCATGTAGTGGGCTAGATCGTGCTGGTACAGGTTAAATTGGCCAAAGTTAGCAGAATCTTGGAGAACGTTGAGATACTTGATCAGAGCAGCAGCTGAGCCCATGGCCAGCTTGAGTTCGGTCTGAGGTAGCGTGGAGATGGAACGCTCATCCTTGAGCAGTCTTGACAGATCCTGCTCGATATCCTTAGTGCCAAAGTCTGATGCGGGTCTTTCAGCAATAGCAACACCACAGTTGTCGATAATTTGGCGGATCTTTTTGAGTTCGGGATCCTTGGATTTGCTATCCATCTTCTCCGACTGTATGAGGCACTCCTTAACGCCCAGCTGAATAATCAGCGATTCAAGATTTGAGTACAAATCGTTGTCCAAGAACTCGCTCACGCCAAGCTCGCGAACAGTGGCATCCGCAAAGCAAACGCCGACTGACCGCTCATTAGCCTTGACGGAGATCTTGATCGCCATAAGCATCGGGGCTGCATCGAACTGGCCTTGGATCTCCTCCTCGATATCCTGCAAGTTTCCCGGCGAGGCCTGCTTGGCTACCTTCCAGTTCATACGGCCATTCTGCGATGCCCATATCTCGATACGCTTTCCCAACTTGAATAGAGCCTCTCTGAGGAATTGTCGGTAGACCGTCTGTGACAAGGTCACCGAGGGCAGACCAGAAGCATCAGATCGGCCTAGCTGTCGCAGCACAGACGTCGACTTGTAAACCGTCTTGGCAATAAATGTGGCGTTAGCTCCATGGGCTGTATAGTAGTCGCTGCGATCGAATATGCGGATAGTGTCTTCGTCGGTTTCGGGCAGCGCCTTGAAGAACTGAATGAAGCCGTGCTCATCGTCGACCTATGGATTACGATGTCAGTACCGGACAATAAACATTTGAACAATGACCACTAAAACCAGATACATGGCAAAAGTAGTTGGCTGTTATCGTACCTTGAGCTCTGGCCTTGATGACATTGTATTGACGATGTGGTGTTGATTATGTCTATAGTCAGGTTGACTTGTATCGAGGCGAATTCGACTTTGTTGCCTTGATATGTGACGTAAAGGCTTTGATCAGTTCTAAATCCTTGATGAATTGAACAGGAACAAACTTCCTAGCAGAATGTTATATCTTTCGTCTTTCTTCCTCCTTATCCTGACGCGTTGAAGACGCGTTGAATGCCCGGCAGTCCCAAAAAGGTAAGATTACCTATCACCGCCCTCACATTTCTGCCAGCCAAACCCCTTCACCGCTCTCGAAATTTCACCAGTGTAGAGGAACCCAAACTCGAGCAACGGCTTGCACAGCCAACAGGCGAACTTACGGATAAAATCGAGCCGTCTTTGTACAACACACACAATGTCCGATCAACCAGCGAATACTGGATCTACTGCTTTGAACAAAAGCGCTCCGCTGTCTTGTTCTGGTGGCACCGATTCCAACGCCAATACCCCGCCAATGTCCAAGAGTCAGATGAAGAAGCTCAGGCGCAAGCTTCTCTGGGAACAAGGTGCCGACGACCGAAAACGCCAGCGCCGGGAAAAGCAAAAACAGCGCAAGGAAAAGCGGCGCACAGAGAACGCCGCGCTGACTGCGCAGGCCATTGCCGACGGCATCGATCCGGCCACGCTCTTCGCACGAGCACGACGACCAGCGGCCATCAAAGTGCCCGTCGCGCTCATAATCGACTGTGATTTTGAGCAGTACATGACGGAGAAGGAACTAATCTCGCTGAGTAGTCAGATCACGCGGTCATACTCAGAGAACAAAAAGGCCCTATTCCGCTCGCATCTGGTCATGAGTTCGTGGCAGGGCAAGCTGCGCGAACGCTACGACACCGTCTTTGCCGACCAGTTTAAATATTGGAAGGACGTGAGTTTCGTGGAGGGCAGCTTTCAGGATGCTGCGCGGCAGATGAAGGAAATTATGGCTGGCCCGGACGGCGGCAAAGTCATCGAGACACTACAACCGCCCAAGAGCGGTGAGGCAGCCATCCAGGTCGAAGACGCCGACTCGCTTGACCCGGCAAAGGCCGAGATTGGTTATCCATCCGACGTAGTCTACCTATCTTCAGACTCGCCGTACACTATTGAGCGCCTAGAACCTGGTACATCGTATATCATTGGTGGCATCGTAGACAAAAACCGAGAAAAGGGCCTCTGTTACAAGATCGCGCGCGAACACAAGGTGCGGACGGCTAAGCTGCCCATTGGCGAGTACATGGTCATGCAAAGTCGGCAGGTTCTCACGACTAACCAGGTCGTGGAAATCATGCTCAAGTGGCTGGAACTCGGCGACTGGGGCAAGGCTTTCCTTGCCGTTATCCCAAAGAGAAAGGGCGGTCGCTTAAAGGAAGATGTTGATATGGAGGGTTCAAGTATCGTTGAAGATGCCCCTGGAGAGGAGGACGATGAAGACGGCAATTCAATGAACGATGAGAAGGCCGTTGAGGAAGCCACCGAAGCCGACCTAGATATAGATGATGCCAAAGCAGCCTCTAAGATCATAACTCAGCCCTGAATCGCGGCTTATACAAGGCAAGGCTGAAAATTCCATCATTCATCTCTGCATGGCGATTAAAAAAAGTGTAGTAATAATGGCCGCTCTTTGAGAAGCAAAGAGTCGTTAAATTATATAGTGTCTGTTCTATCTCTATCGTATACTATGGTATATTTTTCTTCTTCGCACGTTAAAACTCCATCGGCTCTTCCTTTGTATCATGCTCTCGCTTGACCTTGTTTGTCTCGTCGGCAACCAGGTCCTTGACAAACCTACGGAAATAGTCTGTATACGGCTTCAAGTCCGTCTTGTCATAGTCGGGAATAGTCTTGTCGCCGCTGCCGCCCTCGGGGTCCTTCCAGTCATCGATTTGCTGCAGAAGATGCTGTACCGTCGGAACCTCGAGCGGGTTGAATTCCTCCAACTTGGAGATGTCGACTGGCACACAGACTTTGCCGGTTCCGGGGTGCACAACAAACGGGCTTTTCAGTAAATGGTTGAGCTTCTTACTGACCTCAATATCGAGACGTGGATATGTGTATTCCAGTACAATGTCCTGCTTTGCGTCTCGATGCGCCGCTGGGTCAAAATTCTTGCTCGCGCCACGCTTTGCGGCAACGTCGATCGACATCCATTTAGAAGAAGAGTCGCCACCCGACGACGCCCAGCTCTGTGCGAGGGTTTCGCGCAGAGTCTTGTCCGGTATAAGTCCCAGCATGTATTCTTCTCTTTCAGGGATAGACAGTGGATCTTGCGCTTCCAGAACATCGTGCTGAAAGTACGGCTTAAGGATCTGAAGACTGCGGGCAATATGAGGGTGCAAGGGTCGTTTCAGGTCAACTTTCTTTCCGGTTTGTGAGCCACCACGTACCACATCCAGATATCCGGCAATGGCGCGTCTTTGTTGGTCGGTGAGCATTCGAGCTGATTTGTCGCACACCCAGCAATGGATACCACGACGGCCAGAATACACCCACAGGATATGCTTGAAGCCAAAGTCGTTTCTCAGCGCAACCTCGATCACTTTGACCGCCATGGTCATGAAAGCCCAGCACTTTTCGCAAATGTTGGCCTTGTCGCAGCACGTGCGAATCTCGTCGTAGTCTGTCAAATCAATATCGAAGCACAGTTCCTTAGATACGGGTTTGAAGGCAGAAGGGTTGGGTAGCGATTTCCTGTTTCTCGGGTTGGTACTGTAGACGGGGCCGATTTCGAATCTAGTGGGAATCTGGAGAACAACATCCTTTTTAAGGCTATATCAGAAGTAGAAAGGTCAGTATAACGTGTACTTTTAATGATATGTGAAAGCGATTACAAGAATGCAAGAGAGAGGGGAGGACAGAACACATACTGGTCGGCTGAGTTGTACGACAGATAACGCTTGTAGAACTCTGTACCACCAGGGCCACTAAGCGTCATGGCAATCTCACGATGTTTCATGTCGACGGAGGGGACAGGGCTGTGATTGAGCCATTTGAACAG
The DNA here is from genome assembly GCA_001640655.1 of Endoconidiophora laricicola. Classification (NCBI taxonomy): domain Eukaryota; kingdom Fungi; phylum Ascomycota; class Sordariomycetes; order Microascales; family Ceratocystidaceae; genus Endoconidiophora; species Endoconidiophora laricicola. The sequence goes on along the minus strand of LXGT01000245.1, from coordinate 27,186 downwards.
CGTCTTGAAAGGAAATAGACGCTCGTAGAAGAGGCGCATGACAAAGGGGTCTGAAGCTCCAGCATCAGCACTATAAAGGAGACAGCATTGTCAGTCAACAACTGAAAGTACGGATATTGAAGCAGGTTGTAGATTCGTACAATGTGCTCTGTAATGGCGCCACTGGTTTGGCCGGAGCATTGCTTGGATATTCCTCGTCGAGGTCGTCGTCATCCTGGAAGAGGTCCTCAACTTTTATGCCGTCTACAAGGTCCTCTGGTTTTTGATCGGCTTTTGGTTCTTGTTGTAAAGAATTTTGGAATTTGTTAGCCTCAACGGCATCGACCATATCCATATCAATGTCAAGATCACTGTCCATAAGATCTTCATCGGCTGGTTGGTCCCCCATCATGGGCTCGTCCATAGGTTCCTCCTTGACGACGTCGGGAGACATTGCGGCGGTGTCTTTATACTGGTATCTTTGTTCTTGTTTTGGGTAGCGACAATGAAGAAGATATATGTCAATAAATCGTGGAAATCTTTGAAAAAAAAAATTAGACAATATATGTCCTACTATCGATCTTATGCTAAAGTCGTCTTCTCTTGCACGATCTAGCTGGCTCAAGCGCTAAGCAAACGCGCCTCGGGTTTGACGCGTTACGCCATAATATTTTAGAGTGGTGTGGCGGTGGCGTCGACACAAGGGTCACGCATAACCCTACTGTCTGCTTGGTTTATACTGTAAGGATAGTCTTACATCAGGATCAATGTCACTATTTTAACCGCAATAGTGTTGTTACATTTGTCATATAACCTCATCCAATTGATAGGCAATCAAGCCTACCACTAGGGTTATTCATATATACCCACTTAATATCTCCAGGCTTACACCACCAGGCGTCACTGAAACCAGGCAGACATATTGGAATATTCTAGCTTATTAACAATAACTATATAATAGGAGGAGTACTTCAGACGTTGGATATTGGCTCCATTAGTTTTACTTATCTGTACATATATATACGTTTGACTTTACTACAGGATTTTTGAACCATTTGATAACTATTCAAGCATCCAAATATGTGAACCCTTGCTACTCCTTACTTCAACAATTCTAGCAAAGCCAATCTTCCCAGACAAAAACGGCCATGACGTCTAGTGTGGGGTTAAAAAACGTGGTTATATAGTTGATTATATGTGAGTCTACAAGATCATACGCAAACTTGCAGCGGAACTCGATACGCTTCCAGCGCAACGTGGCAATGATTGCTACTCGGGACTAAGATTGAACACAAGCAAGTTGTGATGATACGGCAAAACTATACTCTGTTTCCATATATGAGAGGCAACTCGTACTAATAGATAACCTGAATGGCGGAGATATACAGCCTTAGCGTTATGTTGTTAGACAGTCGGACAAAGCATTGTGGACTCGATCATTTTCAGGTCATGTGGAAGTGGCTGAATCTGTATATGGATTTTTAACATGTGAGAGTAGCACAGTAGTGAAGAATTTCGCAATTTATCTGGTTTCGGAATTATTGTACGCCTCAGCCGGTTCCAAGCAAGTCTTTCAGCAAGCCAAGCGACCGGCAGTCGCCATGCATGGTGGAAAGAAAGCTAGAACTTAAATCAGACAAAGGAGGAAAGAAGAAGTGACCAGGGATAGCTTATGCTCGAGCTTTCTCAAGCTTCTCAAAAGGCCCAAAACGAAAAAAGGCGGCTCTGGGCTGGTCTAGACCTGGCGATTCCGCTTCAGCGGTACACTTTTTGGGGCCGATTTCCTGAAGCGGAGGGGGTTCCCAAGGAAATAAAAAGTGAGATAAAATAAAAAAAGGAACCTCGACAAGTCCCTCTGTCAAGAACGCCAAAGAGGTATTTCTAGAAGGTTGATTGGAAGCCGATGGTAGATACGAGACGACGGTCTAGACCCCTTGAAGCTCGATAGGATTTGAGGCTATCAAAAAAAGAATGAAAAACAGCACAAGTCGCGATAAAATAACGGCAGCGGGAGGAGTTAGCCTTATGGTCAGTCATCGTCAAGAGCAGGAACTAGGCGCGGGGCTTGAAAAATGAGTGTGGCATCTCGCTGATTCGTTAGACTCAAGTCAATGAGAACAACATGATGAATTAATTGATATGTTCAAGGCTGCCGATAGATACGTAACGTCGTTGTATGTTGCACTACACACTGCATACGTGTTCGTGACTACATGTGCCTGGGCTAGGCTGGGCTATAATGTTTGGGGTCTATTTGGTGGACGACTACGGGCTGACTAGGAGGTTCCGATTATCCGGGGGTGCTTCAAGGCAAAGCCGATATAGATAGAGAAACGATGTCAAACTGGGTCGGTCAGGAGGCGGTAGAGTTGATCAGGCTTTGATGTGTTTGACAACAGCTGCAGCACTGTAGCATTGCATATTACATGTCTGTCTACATGTATTATGCAAGAAAAGCAACCGGTGGACGAACAGCGGCAAAAAAAAGCAAGAGACGAGACGAAGAGACAAGATAGCGAGAATCACGGGATGTGAATATGAAAAAGAGAGAAGGAGAGAAAGTTTAGCAACGAGGATTGGGGAGAGAAACTGACAGAGCAAGGTAAAAAGAGGCGAAGGGGATTGACGGAGAAAACAAATGCTAGCCAGCATCAAGGGAGACTCTGGGAGAAGCTGTTTGAATCGAAGCGAGAGATAGTTATAGAGAAAGGTGCGGATATTTACTGCCTGTATCGACGTTTACATAGAGGGTTCTGTATTGCTTGGCTTGATCATCTCCTATCAAGGGTTGGCTGCTAGATATAATATATGCTATTTTTGAACACCATACGCTATATATTCCATGCCTTGGTGTGGTCCAAGGCCCTTTTTTTCTTCTTCATTTATCGAGATTCGAATACTGTGGTAGTAACAGTGCCCCTTCAAGCTGATTATGGGGAAAGGAATGGGGTGTCTGAACTTCGAAAGGCTGAGGAGAGGAGGGAGGGGGAGAAGGGGAGTAGAAGATAGAAGAGAAAAGACACAGGGAGCAGTGTAGTATACAAGCGGCAGATTGGATCAAACTACTCGCAGTTTTTTTGATATTGTTTATTTATTTATTTATTTGTTTAAAAGAGATCGAATTGATATTTAACAGACGCACTTATGGATAAAAAGCCACACAGCTGGAGGATTCTGCGTTTTTTGTTGTTAGGTCTCTCAACCGCACGGCCAGAACTAACTTGTGTATACCAAGAAAAAAATCGAGTTCATTGTACGTACAGCGCAAGACATAAACCGGTACATACGTAAATGACAACAAGTTCTGACGGACAGCCTCATTTGAAAGTGACGATCGTTTCCGAATAGCGATAGTAGCTAATGTGGTATTGGGGGAGGGGAGGGAAGAACTTTGCGGCTTTGAGGATGGAGGAAGAGCGGGCTTGGAAATTGAGAGGGAAATTAAAAAAAAAATAAGGCGTTCTCTTCCTGGTACATTTGTTTTTCTGTTTTATTATTCATTCTATTGAGATAGTGCGATTAGCTGTAGTATCGTGTTTTACTTTGTAACATTGAGAAACAAAGAATAGAGCGGTGCAAGAGCTGCATGAGACGACAGTGACCAATTGGATTGAGGCTGATGGAGAGCTAATTGAACGGACGGATGGGTTTGGGTGTTTGGCTTTGACTCTAAGAATCCAAGGGGGAGAGCGTAACAAAACAGCAGGCGATGATGAAAAATGCTACAAGATGCAGAAAAAAAAATGAGGACAGAAAGTAGAGCAAAAAGTGGAGGGCGGAGGATACGAGAAAGGGTCAATGACGCGAATATGAGAGCCGAGCTGCTTGCTGGTGCTGAGACGGGCCTGATGCGGAGGTTGTGCGATGACTCGGTGCTGCATATTGATGGATTTCTGTATTGCTGCTTGTGCCCGACAGCTTCTTAGCTGGTTACTTCAAGTAATAGTTGGGCAAGTCGATGGTGGCGAGAAGTATTTTCAGTTCAGCTGCGTGCGGGGGCTATAGACGCAATGCGAGGGCCGGACAAATGAATAGACGAGAAGACGATATTGTATTGGGCATCCATAGTACAGAGTTATAGACAAGCTGCTGATCGTTATCGTCTTAGTTTTTATATTTAGCTGTCTTGTTTGTTGATGATGATACTGGGCAGATTAAAAGAATAGATACACTGGAGGCCGTCCTCTTTCGCTCCCCCAAGTAATTCCGGCAGCCACTAGAGAAAAAGGACGCTAGATTAGTGGGGCACCGGATTCATCTGTGGATGCTGCCCTGCATTTAGGCCGGTACATTGTTGCCACGCTGGCAGGGCCGCTGACAGCTGTAGCCAGTGTATATAAGCTGCAGCAGCGCGACTCGCACAGTTCCGCAGCCTACTGCCGCTGAAAGACGGTGCTACGGACAGTGCCAAGGGATCGGCTGGCACTGGCAGTACGCCTGGAAAGACGTGCATTTGTCGCAACAGGACGACATCTGCAGCATACTTGTGCGTGTAGTGGGTGCAGCGTCGTGTAAAGGAGCGTTGCAACGAGTCCTTTTGGATTTGGCTTTGCCGCTGCTCTGTTATTCAAGAGGTTTTATCGCCGTTCTGTTACTGTGTACGATTTGAAGCTTTATTGCAGCTTTATTTATTGCATTATCATTGCTCTCTCCTTTGCCGGTTGTTAGCGGGCTGCCGAGTATTCTTCAACTCCGCACAGTGCCTTAGGTCATGCAAGGCGGTCTACCCACATTTTGCAAGGTGACTAGAACGACCCCCCCATTCCCATGCCTTTTTTTTTAGGAAGCGATAGCTCAAAGAAAAGAAAAAAACGGGTCGGCTAAGGGAAGGCACCTAACTATGTACCAAAAGGCAGGACAAGACGAAGTTCACGAGACAGAGAAAAAAGGAAAAAAAGACCATGAAAGTTGTGCAGAAGTGAGCAAATATTAGTTGATATACATGCAGTTTACTATACGTGCAGACGTACAATGCTATATTGACATGGGGGATTGCTTGCTGCATAAGGTCGGAAGTAACTGCTCTGTTTCTAGTATTAGTGGAGGCTCCTTCAGTAGCATCCTTATTTGTACTGACTACCCTGATTATCCTGGTTACAACCGCAGGTGAAGCCAATCCCGGCCTCATGATGAGATGCCATACTACATAGTAACTAAACACCAACTAAATGCTGTACTAGATACTTTACTAAGACGCTGTGCCCGACTTTTCGTGAACCTCCGCCTTTATCGTTCATTTCTCATTATTTTTTCCGGTCTAACTCTCTTCCTCGCCCCTATAAACTCGACTTATCAAGTCTTCTAGTTTCATTTTCCTGATTAGCCGCCTATATAGTCACTATAACGCTAGAGCCTTTGCCAGTGCTTCTTGGCACCTATTTAACCTAGTCTAAACGAAGAAAGCGTCCTGAATTCTGACAACCGAACGCAATCAGAAACTAAAGCAAGTTCTACATACATTACTTTGCCTTTTATATAACAATCACCGTGGCTGACAACAAACATTCTGTTATCGCCCAACGTAATCGTCGCTTCTTTTGGGCTTACATGCTTAATTCTTGTTCATTCCCCCCTGTTACTATCCATCAACATATCTACCTCACCATCGCTACGCCATCGCTTCGTCCTTTTTCTCTTGGCTTCAGGCGCCTGGCAATTTCGACATACAGGGCAGGCAGCAAGTCAGATTTACAGCGCGACAGATAATTCAGTACGATATGCAGCAGCCCTTTGCCATTCTCTACTGATGCTTTACGCACCAAGGCTTCTCCAACCGTGTATTATCTGTCTGTCTATTCAACGCAGTCTCTAATACTCCCCGTCCAATTACTTAGCTTAGTCGTCGGTGACGGCAAAATTCATTTGGCCAGTGACTTCCCTTCCCGGATGCACTGCGCTAGAGATGCCCCCCTCCCCCCGGCCTCGACCAACCACGACGACCCTTCATTTGTAAGATCTTTAATACATAGGGTGACCGGCTGCCCGATCGGCTTTGCTTTCTCTCTCTGATCTCCTGCTCTACGTCCCCCTCCCCCCTCACCTTGAATCGCTACCTGGTCCTGTTCGGCGCGCCCAAGTTTTCGCACACAGTTCTCCCCTTCCCTGTATGTGCACAGCTTGCGCTCCTGTCTCCCACACTGCAGTCGTCCTCTGACTGCCCGTTGTGTGTGCCTTTTGCTTTTTTCCTTTTTTCGGGGTGGCTTCCTTCCCTGTCTTCTCTGTGTAGTCCGCAGTCAACTTCTCGCCTTCGGCTTCGACTCTGGCTCTGGCTTTAAACAATTCTTCTTTCTTCAGTATTTGTCCGCCACCTAAAGTACTATTTTCATCATTTTTTTTTTTCGCCAACTAGCCTAGCTAATCACAATTGCCTCATTCCGGCTTCATTCTTACGCATTATCTACTAGCCAATACCGCCATAATACTCATCTATCTACCTTATCTCCCGCCTCACGTCTGTCGCTACCCTCTTGTTACCTAACCCATCGGTACAGCAAACAAGCTCTTCTTTGACGACGCTATATCTCACATCTCGGCTCGCTTGGCCTGCGCTTTGTCTATGATACCACCGTGACGGCATCTGCTTTGCATCTGGTCTGCAGCGACTCGATCTTACCTCGCCTTCGCACGCCAAAAAAACCTCTACTATTGATTGTCTCGACTTCCGGCACTACTGCCAAATCTACCCTCTTGCACACTTGCTCTGTTCCTACACGTCGCGTTTATCTCACCATACGGAATCGTCTTTTCTCCGCCATTATCGGTATCTTCCTGCTTTCTCACTCCCCTGGCAATCAGCTAAGACCTAGTCCAGACCAGCAGTAACCCCCACAAGCAGCACCCGCCACTTCAATCGCATACTATCGAAACCGTCTGGTCGTGTACAACAATTTCACCTTCAATATAGCATCTGGCCCTTAATATATTTATGCTACTGGCTTGCGCTCTACCAGCTAAATCATTCATTATCGGTGCGATTGACTTGGGAATTTTATATATCCTCCTGCATAAACACTCAACAAATCCCTTGCGCCCAAGCTCTTGACGAGCTTCTTGTTCCTTACAATGCCCGAAGATGCGGGAGGTAATGGCGGTGGCAGCACTTCTAGTGACTTTGTAAGTACTTGTGCTACACGACTAGCCATAATTTTTTTTTTTTAATTACCACCTCACTTTGACCTTTTCTGAAAATGCAAAATGCTAACCAATACTCCTTTATGTTTAGGTCCGCAAATTATATAAGTACGTTGTCATACGCGGTAGTCTTGCTGTTACGTTTCATACATGAAGAATCCCTAGCTAATATCATCTGTGTAGCATGTTGAAAGACCCCGAAAACCACAATATTGTACGCTGGAGTCTCGAAGGCGATAGTTTTGTAGTGCTTGAAGTCAGTTTTGCCCAATTTATCTTTACCATCAAGCGCAGACAAGCAACATAAATCTAACTAAATTCCTAGAGCGACATCTTCACCAAATCTGTTCTCCCAAAACATTTCAAGCACAGCAACTTTTCAAGTTTTGTTCGTCAGCTCAACAAATATGACTTTCATAAAGTTAGACGTGGCGAAGATAATGGTCAATCACCATATGGCGCGAATGTCAGTAAATTGTCCCCAACAGGTGCCGAGAACTGCCTCAATGCTAACCATGAAAAAAAAATGCAGAGCTGGGAGTTCAAACACCCAGAATTCAGAGCCGACGGCAAAGAGAACTTGGATAACATTCGCCGGAAGGCGCCTGCACCCAGGAAGGCACAACCGGCCGAGGAAACTATGGTCGCGGCCCAGAATCAAATGGCCATGATGAACGATATGATGTCTGCTACTCAGCAACAAGTTCATGCTCTTCAGGCTCAAGTGAACGCCATAATGGAGTCTAACAAGAGCATGAACAGCGAGGTCATGCGTATGCACCAGATCATTACCACCCAAAAGGCAGTCAACATGGAACTTGTCAACTTTTTGGAAAACAGATGCAAAACAACTTCTACCATCAATGCCACCCAAGAAGAGGCCGAGTTGCGCCGTATTCGCGGTTTTTTTGGTCTCGATGTTAATGATATGGATTCCAAGCGACACAGCATATTTTCTCCGGCAACAAATGAGCAGTTGGCTAGCATGTACACTGGCGAACATGTCATCCCCATGATTCAAGATAGCATGGAACTTTCTCGTTACGGCGTCTACCCTGTTGGTGAGACCACCGGAATAGACCCATTCAGTGCTGAGCACATGAAGAACGTTCCGTATCCATACCCAACGGAACAGAGCATGCTTGTGGCTCCCACACCAATCCCACCAGCAATTGCGACTAATCCTACTGAGCAACAAATCGAGATTGCCTCTCCGCCAGCATGCGACGATTCACCTGATTGGGGCAAGCGTCCCCCTCTTGTGTACCTAATTGAGGATGATAAGATCTGCTCGCGTATCGGCGCCAAGTTTCTTCGTACACTAGGCTGCCAGGTTGAGACTGCCGAAGATGGCCTCCAGGCTGTCACTACTATCAACGCGCGTAGTATCAAATTTGATCTGATTTTCATGGATATCATCATGCCGCGGATGGATGGCGTGTCTGCTACTGCCTGTATCCGCGAGCACATGCCCAACGTCCCTATTGTTGCTATGACGGCTAACATCCGTGCCGAGGATATACAATATTACTATTCACATGGCATGTCAGACGTTCTGGCGAAACCGTTCACCAAAAACGGTATGCTAAGCACTCTGCGGAAGCACCTCCCAGAGTTTTGTACCAAGAATTCGCCCGAGACCGTAATGCAAACCAACGGAGTCTTGGCCACTACACCAACGGGCCTTGTTACCCCAACTAGTGCTATAATACAGCAGCAACAGGCACAGGCACAGGCACAGGCACAGGCACAGGCACAGGCACAGGCACAGGCACAGGCACAGGCACAGGCACAGGCACAGGCACAGGCGCAGGCACAGGCACAACAACAACAAGCACAAGCGCAAGCGCAGGCACACATGCAGCATCAAGTACAAGCTCAAGCACGAGCGCAAGCTCATGCTCAGGCTCACGCCCAAGTCCAGGCACAAGCTCAAGCACAAGCTCAAGTCCAAATGAGTGTCACAAACGGTATCAAATTCGAACACCAGTCTCCAGTAGCCAATGGAACTTCATGGCAGTCACCTCGCCAGATATCTCATCAGTCTCCTGGACACAACGGTAACGGAATTGAAGGAAACTACATGAATGCTGTCACTAGCATGATGTCATCGCACCGTATGCCATACGCGAATGGTCCAATCGCTCCGCCACACCAAGGAACTCCGCGTATGCATGAACTTGGAGGACTTGATGATCGGCCTGATAAAAGACAGCGGGTATTTGGTCCTGACAGCACGTTTACAGCGTAGGATCTCCCAAAATGATTTATGAATTGATGGCTTCATGATAGTGCACTGCCCAAACGACTTCCGCATCTATCTTTTCTTTTTCTTTGTCGTTGATTCCTACTTTTTCCTATCACATTGTTTCATTTTCTCTATATATATCGCGGTGTTGAAGACCCAGCGCGTGGCTCCTTCTATCTAATCACTGCTACTTGTTGGCTTTTTCTTATCTTCTTTTTCTCTTTATATCAGGCTGGATTATCATCCTTTTTTTATTTCTTATTTGGGATAGGCTTTCTTCCTTGATTTTTGTTATTTCCTACGTTTTTTTTTTTATCTTTTAAACTTCTGGGACGGTATTTTTGGACGGGTTTTTTAAACATTTTGGTTCATCCGCTTTACTATGTTTCTTTTCCGGTATTTTCTTTATACACTTGAGACCTGGCTTCATTAGAGGTATTGTTTTTTTGGAAGGTTTCTTTCTCTTTTTTTTCTTCTTTGAGGTTTGGTATGAGGAAGAAAAGCTTGTTTTGAAAAGAGCGTTTTATGTAGCTTATTCTTGATTTAACCACGACTTTGTTGCTTTTAGCTTGCATAATAACGAATAGTCACTCCAAGTATGCATCTTCATAATGGACTCATTACAATATGAAATGCATCTATCGCACTAGTTCACTGTTTTTAGGGGTTGTGTATATATGAGACAATGAGAAATAACACGTGAATGATAAAGTATAGTTTGCTTGATAATTTTTTATAGTGATTGTTCTTCCAGTCTTGATTCTAATCTTCAAGAAAAAGAAAGAGAAAAATTAGGTTGTTTTTAGTGGCTGTTTAACGAAAATAGGATGGATATATCTTTGTATCATATAAAACAGCCTCTTCATATCACATGCACATTTGGATGGAGTATGAGTAGACTATCTATCTTACTCATCATCATCATCTTCCTCTTCACTTTCCTCATACTCTTCTTCTTCTTCATCACTATCTTCCTCCTCGGCAGTCTGTAGCCACTCGACAAGAACCTTGCACTTTTCTCTAACAGCAGCAACATCCTCAGTCTGGGCCTTTTCGTCTACATACCAAGCTAAAATTGACTCTTCCTCGATGACGTCCATGTCGTACATTTGATGCAACATGGCACTTAACAACACACCTTGGCGGGCAACTTCCACAACGCGCAGTCCCGCAAAGGCCCGCTGGAGAGCCAGCAAGAACTCCTTTTGTTCGCCCGCCGCGCCGCTGCTGCCTACGCCCACATCGGAGAGGAATTTGACGGCACCAGGCCGGCCGTTGAGTGCCCGCTCGGCAGCTTTGGTTGGCTCTAGGGCTGCTGTGGCCATGGTTCCGTCGGATAACTCTGCGGCGCGCCGCGCAAAAGCGGTGGCGATGGCTTTGCGCACGGCGATATCGGAGGCGTTTTGGCTGAGGCGCAAGCCCATGAACTCTAGCTTGGCGGCGTCAAAGTCACCGCCTTCGCCCCGGAGGGTGTCGAGGAGACCCTGGACAGCATCGCTGTGGAAGCCTGAATCCTGACGCGATGCGGAACCGTCGCTGGCAAACGATGATGAGCGTGCATTCCGCTTGGAGTGCATGAATTCATCATCGTCAAAGTCGGAGTCGGAGTCGTGTGAGTTGATGGTCGAGATAGAGGCGGTAGAGAGACGGCGTGGACGGTAAATAAGCGACTTGAGCAGCAGCGCGGGGTCTTCGTCGTCTAGATCCTCATCCTCAGGGTCAATGTATTGTGCGGCATTAGACTCGGTGCCAACAATGGCTGGACTGGACTTTTCACCATCACAATACTTTGTGATGGCAAGCAGAGTATCATTAGGCACGTTGGCGTTCTCGCCTATAGTCGCGGCAAACGACAGTATGGAGCCTTCGCCAAGAGTCGCATTCTTGCCTACTCGCGCCCCACTACCGGCCACAAGGGCGCGGCGCAGAATAGCCCCGTCTTCAATAATAGTGCCATCCCAGACATGACTGTTCTCGATACGAGCGCCCTTACCAATCCGGCAGCCACGGCCGATGAAGGAGCTAGATACTACCGCATCCGGACCGACAACGGTCTTGCCAGCCACGACAGATTGCGAAACTGTTGCAGTGGCATCGATCTGGGCGCCAATTTCGACGGAATTGCCATGACGAGTATCGGCTTCGTAGTTTTGGCCGGGGAACAGGTTGCAGTCTGGGACAAAAGGGAAGGTCCAGCGGCCACGGATATCTCGGCTGATAGCATCGTACATGTACAGATTGCGCGCACGTGCAGCATAGCCGCTGTCGAGGATCTCTGCGTGAATGGCCTTGCCGTTAAGTTCCCAGTCCTTGAGCACGCCCTGTAGGAAGTTCTTGCGCGGTAGTTCGTAGTCGAATGACTCGCTCCACAACGCTAACACATCGGGGGTGCAAATATCAATTTCGGGATCTATCAAGTCGGCGTGCAGTTCGTAGTCGGTCGATAGCTCCCCGAGCAGGTCATGGTCAAGCAACAGCATGGTTTCTCTTTGTGTTACGGTGATCTCGTCGTAAGTTAAACACCGGTTGGTCTTGGCATCGATTGTGAAGACGGGCGTGATAGCGGGAGCTTGTGTCCGATGCGGCGAGGAACCTGAAGAGCGCAACACCACTGTCATGATGTTAGCCGAATTCTCGGTACGGCGTGCCTTGTGTTTAGCTAGTGCATTCTCTAGCGAGATGTTGGATACTAGGTCGCCGTGGACTAGAATGAAGTCGCCGTCGATCAAGCCGCGCTTGTCTAGGTCACGCAGAATATCGCCGGTCGAACGTGCGTCAGTGATGCGTACGAAGCTGATTGTTGTAAAGGGTGAGCGCAACGAGTTGGGCGCCCAGCGAGACTCTGCAATGTACTTTTCGACTTGGTCGACGTGGTTGCCACAATAAATGTACACTTCCTGGACTCCATTCATGGCTAGGAACTCGAGCGTGTACTCGATCAACGGCGTGTTGGCGAGTGCTAGCAGACACTGCATAGGGGTTAGAGAGATGTGGTGCTGGTCAAGTGAAAAAACTCGTCCTTGAGCATGGAAGACTTACCCGAGGCCGGTCTAGCGTCAAGGGCTTGAAGCGGCTCTGGAACGAGTCGGCAAGAATCTAAAAGATAGCATGTGTCAACCAATATACCCTTAAGAAAGAAGCTCATGAACAAGATCTTGACAATGAATATTCATACCACGGCCTGAAGGACATCCTCGCCCTTAGTCTCGGCCTTGCCCTTCTTTGCCTTGCCGGTGTTTTTCGCTTTGCTAGACATGGATACAGGAGATAGAAAGAAACAGCCAATGCAGTAGTTGCCACCAGTCGCGTATTTTTACGGTGAACGATGTGCTATCAATCTATCCGGAGTTGAATCGAAATCGATCCGATGATTCAGGTGTATACCAAAGATTTCAGAGGTCCGCTGCCTTTTTTAGTTTAATTTTATCAAGACCAAGGATTGAGATTCGTCGTCAAATCTGGCAATTGGAGCTTAGCAGAAATAGCTTTTAGAACCGAAAAATAAGAATATATCTTGGGAGGCGCTGATTTGTTTCTTTTGATGAAGGTCTAAAAGAAAACTAAAGAGAATGGAACGAAGAAGAGACAAGAGAGAGAGGCTTGCTTAGTCAGGTTTGCCATTGATTTTGTATGTAGCAACTGCTTCTTAAAGTTGACAGACGGAACTGAGTACTATACTTGATTATTTGTTTGCTTTCCTTGCCCTTGCGGATGAGTCAAAGGTGGGTCGCGGGGTCTCTGTAGTTGCTCTATTAGTCCAAATAGTTTTTACTAGCTGTAAAGCCGTCAAAGCGGTGGGGCATTTTTTTGTGCGACTACTAGCTTTCGTAGGGCCATTACCGGTACATTGAAACGACACATATACGGACGACAATTCTAGGACCAAAGAAAGAGTGTGTGAGTATGCATTATAGTTTCCATAAACTACGAGAAATGCTATTTATGCTGCGTATTCGTGGATTTACATTCAAAACTGCTCTCTTGATACTACGATATAGGGAAGGCGGTGGATACACAGCTAGAATAGTAACTCCCTATAGTGTATATTTTAACTACACATTTGAATGAACAATGGAGGTATATTATACATTCAATAGTTTTGGGAAGTATATGAAGAGTTCTCTGGCATATTTTAGAGTACTTGGGTCTTCATTGATTATCGCAGATATGCGAGTTAGATGTAGACGTAAGATAAACGAAGAAACAACGCCGCCATGAAGAGGATTTGTAAGCCCTACCGTACTGAGAGTGTATACTCTTTTAATTAATTAGTGTCAGTGTTTTCATCTGTCCGGTGAGAGCTTCCGACTCCACCTCCTCCACGGCCCCGACCACGGCCTCCACCTCGACCCCGGAAAACACCTGACCCGCCCCGGCCGCGACCACCACCTTTGCCTCTCCCCCTGTGGTGGCCGCCTTCATGGTGGCCGCCGCGATGGCCGTGATATGGGCTATGGTGGTGCGAGTCAGGATGTCCGCTATCTCTGGCAAAGTACTTGTGCCCAGGGCCGTGATGGCTACCACCTTCGTGCTCAGGAGGTCCTTTCCGCTTGGCCGTCTTGTTTGACGGCGTTGTAGACTCGGCATTGTCGCCGTCGGCGTTCTCTGGCTCAATGCGTAGCGAGATTCGCTGAGCTACTGTCGTGTCAAAGGTGAAGCTTTCACTGTTCGCCAGAGGCGCCCAGTTGCTAATTTTGTTTGCCTCAAGCGGGCGCGTGCCCTTGCGCACACACAGAACGACTAGCGGCACGGAACTGTCGGTATGATATACTGCATGTGCTGGGACGGGCTCGAGCTGTGCAGCCCACACGGAATTGTCAAAGCTGCCGACAGCCTTGACGCGCCATTTCAATAGGGCACCGATGCCGCCGATCTTGGTCAGGATATTCCGCGGGCATGGTCTTACGCAGATGATGACGCTAGTTGCATGGTACTTGATATCGTTGTTCACTAGGTGGCTGGGAATGTTTGCTAGTGTTATCAGGCGCTGAGTATCGTCAAAGGCTATGGAGTAGTGGGTGAAGAATATGGTGCGCTTCATCTGCATGCGGTGACCGATATGAGAACCGTTATCCACAGCCTTGTTGTGGGCATTCACCATACGCTGTATCTCAGCTACCTCGACCACTGGATCGAGACTGACCGAGCTATCTGCCACTTGGATCACTTCCGCCTTGATCGGGCTGCGCTGTGGGCTCTGAGATGGCGTCGCAGCCGCCGGTGAGGCCATACGGTAGTTAAACTCGGCAAAGAAGTCACGAAAGCCCTTGACATGCTTGGGCCGATCCTCGTAGATGCGCAGTTCCGACGCTTGCGGGTACGTCATCATGAGGGTTTCTAGGAAGACTTGCTTGAAGTTCATTGTGCTGGTGAAGCGGTCGTTAGTGGGACTGACACGGGGCTTGAGCCCAACGAGATCAAAGTCGAGACCTTTGCTTTTGATCATGCGCCTGATCAGATCTGCAAAGGCACTCTCTGAACGGCCAGTCAGGAGAACGGTCACGGCATCGGTTTGCTGCATACTGAGTCGCACTAGCTCGACAATCTTCTCATTCCACCAGCCTTCCCATGCCCGGGGTTCCTCCTTGTCGGCGCCCAGGCCGGTGGCCGCGAGAATATTACAATCATGCCACCAGCCAGCATTGGCAAGAACTTCGTTGCTTGACAGATAGCCAAGGGTCGGGCCGTTCCATATCTGAGGATTGGGTAGGGGCGTCCGGAAGACTACATAGTGGCAGCGCGTGCGCAATAAAGGTTAGCATAGTGTCCGAACCAAGCAAACTTCTCGCCGTCGCTAGACTGAGAGGTGTTGTACTGAATTGGGCTGACTAACGAGTGTTGTCAAAATCGTAGACGTGGATTGCTTGGATTGTTGCCGGGTCTATAGCACAATCTGCTGTTAGCACGGAACAGATCACAAAACGCTCGAAATGACGGTCAAAGAGCTGACAAGAAAGTACCTGGCAGATTATTGTTCACGATAGACCATCGGTTGAGCGCCGTGACTGAGTATGTTTGGGTCTTGAGGGCCGCGTAGGCGGATGTTTTGGCGCCGGAGGCCATGCTGCAAGATAGGTGCGAATTTGCGCAATCAAATAGACAGATTATGGCTACAGGATAGCAAGAAAACCTAAGATTAGTGGGATTGATTTGCGACGATGCAAAGGTGCAAGATTATAACGGTTGTTCAAATGATAAATTCCGTGTTTGTTGCGGTCGCGAGTCGATCAAAAAAGCTTAACAAGAAAGAAAGCCTCGAGTATCTTACTAATATCGATAAAAATAGACAGGGTTGATGCATGCTAGGGTTTGGTGCGTGCCATTGTAGGGTTTTGCAAAGCATCACTCGCAATAAGAAATTATTATAGCATGAGATAAGACGTACTAAGCCAGACACAGCCCTTTCTTCTACTCATGGGACCTGTATGTAAGCGACCGATCTTTTGATTGTTACACACAGAGCTTTCCGACGAGACAACTTGTACCTGTTATTGGCAACTGAAAGCTTATTGAAGGCGAAGCAGCAGCACAAAAACTTAAGTTTGATGGAGAAACACTAAAGATAGACGGACTTTTTGCTTAGCGTATTGAACTAAGACAGTTGTTTGCCGGTTAGAGAAACTGTAGAGTTTGTATTACAGCACCGATTGATATAAAGTAAAGAAACATAGCTAACACAAAATGTGTCAGGGATAGTTGACATGGATATTTTCTATCATGATGTTTCCTTCTAGCTCGCGTATATATAAATTCTGTAGTGCTTCTTTTCGCTTCCTTATCGTCGTCTCGGTGACGAAGAAGAAGGATGGCCTTTGTTTGCTTGCCGGGAAGGACTAGTTTACTGCTTTTTGTGTTTGCTGTGATGAAGCTGCGGAATCCCGCTACTGTCGGATAAAATAAATCCTGATGAAGAGTGCTGTAGATATTAAGACGAAGTTCTTCTTGGCTCTGGGGATAACTGTGAACTGCAATAAATAAAAGCTAGAAGCCAGACTGGTTATCTATGAAACTTTGAATAGCATTGAAATATTACCGGCAATATAAGACTAGTTGTCATCATAAAGAGATCCGACATGGCCCACTGGATCAACTCGACATTAATAGCTTTAACGCTGATGTCATCATCACTTGTACCGGCACCTACCTCGACAGATAATTTAGCAGCAACTACAACAACGCCGAGCCCTAACTCCAACTGCTATGGCGCCCAGCCTGCATTATATCGTGAATATAAGCCGTCACTAGACTGTCCGGCCATTCACCAAGTCGGCGCAGATGGCAACTGCGCCGGCTGGAACAACACTTCCCTTCGCTTTGGGAACCAAACCTTGTGCACGTCTTTCTGCGAAACATGTATGTTTAGTCTAGTATATGCATGATTTGTCCCCCATCTTTGCTGCAGTGCTCTAACCTGAGAATATCCTTGTCTGCCTCTCTTGAACAGCCAATGTATGGTCTTATCTACCTGAAGTCCCTATCCCCTTTACATACTGTGTTGGTCCTCGACTCTGTACGGTCTCGCCAGATACGAGACTCTCGCTACGTCCGCATAGCTGGAAGAGTCAAATAGGCGTGCAGAAGATTATAGCCCTCCAAGACGGTATGCGTCCTCCCTGGAGCAACAGTGAACAGGCGAGCTATGCCAATATCACAGCCGTTTCGATCGAGCTCACTAATGGAACGTGTGGATATTGGACGTTCCTGCCTATTCAACGTCAGGTTTGGTGAGTATGTTTCCTGTTCTATTGTGTAGGCTGACGCTAACAATATGTGTATATCTCTCTAGCGGTGTTCTCACCCAGGGCGTCTCGGCTCCTCCTGGCTGTGAATCACCTAGCACGACGCCAAGCTTCTGCACAGACTCTCTGTATGCCTCGACGCTAGGCGACATCTATGGCACAGCCGTCTTCATCTACACTGACTGTACCACGCAGTCAATCCAACACGATGTCACTGTCGCCAAATCCCCTGCTTTCTTAGCTCCCGGCGTCGAACTTGGAAAGGATACTCGTAAGGCCCATTTGATGTCGTGGATCCGTAATACATGCCAGGTCAACATGAACATGGAACTCCACGAGGCCGCACTGCTGGTCGGCTATAGCCTGTTTGATATCGTTGTGGATGTCCAAGGAAGTGCATTTGCCATGGAGATTGTCGGTAGTGACGGAAGCAATCTCAAGTCTAAGATGGGCATGTGTGGAGAGATAGTGGCGTTTGAGTTTCAGTGGCTTGGCCGGCTGCGCCAGAGTAATGATTGGGAATGGGCGGTCAGATTTGTCTTCAAGCAGGCAGACCTAAGTACTATTAGCGTAGAGTATGCCCGTCACTGTGTTGGGTCGATTCTGCTGGATCTGGGTGGCTCCAGAGACCAATGCTATTTCCATGGGCTGCCGTATAATTCACAAGGCGATGCACTGATGGGCTGGGTATAGTACAGTATATGCGATTAGAAAATTATACGAAATAAACAAGAGTTTAGGGGTTACATAATAAATTATATGTAAGTAGAGAACATGTACTTTATGAGTAGAGAGTATATACTTTATGTAACTATGTGGGAAATATATGCAAGAAGGCATGGTGTAAAAAGCTTCAGATATATACAGAGAAGCTAGTCATGCCGTAGCCTGTCACCAGGGATACATCAGTGTTATATAGGAATGGAAGGAGAATGAAGCAGTAGATGGCCGTATAGTGAACCTAGAAGGCTAGCTGGTGTGGCGTGCTCTAGCCCAAGAAGCAAGATAGATCAGCAGTAGCAGTAAAAGAGAGAAATTCGGTTGTGTACTTTTGCTTATGAGTTGAAAGAGAGGGAACGAAAAGACTCTGGAGGTTGTAGGGAGCGTGGAACTCTCGCTGCAGGAGAGTATGTCATGTATAGCCGTGTCAGTTTAGAGCGAACGAGCGAAGGAGTGAGCGCACAAGTTAACCAGAGCAATCACCGGCTTCTAAAGACCGAAAGACCATCACTTAAGCGCGGTACTGGCTGTAGAAGGTCTGCATGCGAAGGGTCTGGCCCTCAGTGAAGGACTCCATGCAGGAGTCATCGGTGTAGTCCATGAAGTTGTGGATGGGGTCGACACCGGGCAGGTCAGGGCAAGAGTTGCGACCGATGGGGCACTCGAAAGCGGGTTCAGCCTCAGCAGGAGTGTCATCGACGAAGTCACCGTCACCCTCGCAGCCACCCTGGAAAGTGTGGTACAGACCCAGCCAGTGACCGATTTCGTGGGTGGAAGTGCGGCCCAGGGTGTAGGGCTCCGACCAGCCACCGGGAACAGTACCGGCGAGGATGGTGCAACCGTCACGGATGAGAGTAGCGGAACCATTGTAAGCGCCTTCCTCGGGGAAGTAGCAGTAGCCAAGGTAGCCCGAGACATAGGGCTGGAAGTACAGGTTCAGAGTACCGTAGTTACCCTTGCGAAGACTGCGCTTCATGGCCATCTCGGCACGGTCACGGGCCCAGCTGCGGTTGATAGTGTAGTCAATGTCCTTGAGGTCGAAGGAGAAGCCAGTATCCTTGTAGTCGGCGTTCAAGACATCGATCTGGCCCGTGACAAGCTCCTTCTGTAGAAATTGTTAGTTACTCTGCTGCGATAGCGAGATAGAAATAGAGTGTGATGTGATGGCGAGTTTTAACGTACGGTCAGGTAGCCATCCTCGAGGGACTCAGAGCTAGCAACAACGTGGACGTGGACGGGAATAGTGACGTTGGCGACAACAGCAACACCGGCATCCTTAGCAGCGGTCTCAAGTTCAGCCATGAACGAGGCATCAGCTATGTTGTTAGCGTGGGGTTCGGGAGCACCGCAGCCACGACCGGGAACGCGGTCAGCCACAGCAGCAGTAGCCATAAGGGCGATCGAAACAATAGTCTTGGCGAACATCTTGAATTTGGTAAGTGGAGTAAATCTGAAGATCTAACGAAAGAGCTGAGATAGAGATACTTGGCAATGAATGAATGTGAAGATGTGCTGAAGTGGCAGTCAAAGATGGCTTGATGAGGGTGAAGAGGAGAGATGGAAATAGGACGATGAGGAGGAAGACGTCGTGTCTCTTTATACTAAATTTGATCGCGGCATACGATCATACTCATGAAGCCATGCGTTGCCATCAGAAGTCAGCCAGTCCATTCGTTCACGCTACTTGAGAATCGCTTGATAACGTTGCAAGCTGGTGCATGGCTCGCCCGTAGGCATCTTGGGAGCGATTGCCTCTCATACAAAGGAATCAAGGAGTCCCAATTAGACGTTGGCTCTATTACCAGCTGGTTGACTCCATCGATAACGACAACGGAACTTGCCAAGGCCACCGCGGCCTGCCTGATTAGGAAACAAGGCCTTTCGTGAGAATTCTTATCAAGATCTAGCCTAGGAGCTGGAGACGTATCTAGGCCAAGGCCGTAAATAACAGAGGAGCTGAGCATGCAACTGCGCGGACGAGTCCGTGGTTTGGTCCATGCAGACCTGTTGTATCTAAGGCATATTGATTCTTTTACTATAGATAGTTTGTACAGTTAGTAGTATGGCAAGCAATGCAATGACCAGCCAATGTCAGTCTTGTCATAGAGAGTTCACTTTTGATCGAGTGATGACTTATAAATGGAAAATAAATAAAAGTGCCAGCCATGCTCTACAATAGGGCTTATGTTACAATTGCCATCGGCTGCAGAAAAAAAAAAATATAGCGCAGCTTGGGCACATAGCAGATAGCCAGTCTATCTAAGATTGGACAATCAATTCGGCGGCCTGTCCACTGTCTTGCCAAGCGCAGACGCATTAGACGATCGTCATATTCTTCCCAAAGTGAAGTCTCGGTTAGGGTTATTTTCTAAATGCACACGCCCGTCAAGACATACCCTCTAAAAACCATCACCAAGATCATCCTCAAGGGCATTCCCCGCCCCTCCCTCCCTTCCTCCCTTCCTTCCTTCACCACGATGTCTAGCAACAGCGTTTTTAGCGACGAAACTAGTTGTTTTCGCCCATAACGGTGTAGCCATTAATCGGGCTGACTGCACCAACATTTGCACGCGCGATCTTTTACAGACGGACAAGATAGCCACGCAGACGCAGACGGCGCAGGGAGGACGAGATTTGGAACAAATTAGTGCATCTGCGCAGGAGGAGAGGGTTCTCGTGCCATCGCTCTGACACAGCCACTGCCCTTATACTTACAACTTCGGCACGGACATTTACGATGAGGAGGATAAACAAAACGGGGTATACTATGAGTTTTTTTTGTAGTTGAAGAATGTCGCCTGTCAGATCAAAAACAGCAGTTCAGCCTTGGTTCTCGGAAGATCAATGGACGTTACAACTTTGCAGTCTTGTGCTTCCGTCCTCTGGATAAATCAGCATCTTCAATTCCATGCTGTTGATGTAACAGAAGGTACCATTCTTAGTGGCTATCCATTATAGCTTCCCAATCAGGAAGGTTGGTACCAAGTTATTATGCCGTCACTTCCTTTATCCCTGGCACCACTAAACCCTCGAGTGTCTTGCTAGTATCACGGCGGCCTGGCCCGAGCCCCCAGAACGCTTAGAATAGAGAGCCATGGAGCTCTCTGCAGATGTCAAGTAACTGCTTGACAATAACAACGACAAAAGGTTGCTTGGTCCATTTCCCCCAGTTTAGCGTCCTGGAGCCAGTTGCCATTGTTAGAATATCTGCATAGCATGGCATATAAAAGCCACATATTTGTTTCTCTGTCTGTATCGTTACACTGCTGGCTGCTAAGTTCACCAAGGCCTTGCCCAAACGAAATGCACTAGCAGCGTCTGTCAATTTTCAGTTCTTGACTTTAGCCTGCCTAATGCATATCTTAAACCGCGCAAAGGCCAAATATATAATTATCATCACCATCATCATCAACTTATTAGTCAGCGCTTTTCTCGTCAACACCACCTGTTTCTTTGAGACTGCCAAGAGGCTCCATTGCCCTTTTGATTATTGTCATTTGATATACTTTTGTCTAGATAATGCTTATCTTCTAGGGGCCGGTGAACTTTCGTTCATTCTTCCTGCATGATATAGGCCTCAATGGAGGTTTGCCAAGGTTTGCCAAGGTTTTCCAAGCTAAGTTAAGCTTCAATCTTGAGTGAACTGCCTTTTTTTTCTGCAGACTCCTTCCCATTTGATAGCTGCCCGATTCTTGGCTTTCTTAGCGCCTGATGGTAGCACTTTGGGTCTTTGAGTTTTGATATCAAGATGCTGCTATGTCCGAAGCAGCTCGACCTGTTTGTATTTGGATTGAAGCACGGAACGTAACTAGAAAGAAAGCGACAGTCATAACATGCAGTAAAGTCTACTATTAGATTAAAGGATCCATGAAATAATCATAAATGTACTATAAACGTGCTCACATAAGTCTGTGTGCACTATATTGCCACAATATTGCCGTACCAAGGAAACAACGTCTCGCCGGTTCTCGTCCGTCTACCTAAAACATAAGCGACAACCTTAACTTAAACCTTACACACTCACATTGGTCCAAAGTATCCAACAAGCCGTGTTGTCTTAATAAGCTCCTTCCATTGCTAACTTCCGAGCAGACAGCAAACAAATGTTGTCAAGGTTGTGAACTTAGCCTGCAGATAAATAAACGTAAGCTAGTCTGCGTAAAATGATAAGCCAGCATCCACAAGAAGTAAAAATATGACCTTCCCTCTTACTGGCCCTCTTTTTGCTGCTAGACCGTTATCGGATCACGTAGAGTGAGAGGCCTTGAGTTATGTTTGGTTCGATCTCTAACTCGATCTAAAAGTTACATAGGCAATGATCGCAGCTGCTATACTTGCTAATATTAATGACTTTAAACCGATGATAGTAAGGGTTACGAAATTTTTTTATTTATTTATGGAGATGCTATTCCTGCTGTATGTACTAGCATAGGTGTGATTTCATTGGTCAATCATATTGCTTGGCGCCTTGTTCCTCAACTACATAGCACAATGCGCATCTTCTAGCTAGCCGATTAACTCTAGGCCCGACAAGGTAAACACCTACACAGTTGTCTATGATACAGACGGTCCTTATACCATTTGAAAACGCTAGTCAGGACACTCAGAACAGTGCTATTTTCATTGTGATGTAACAACTGTGTGTGTATGTGTATTTAAGATTGGCATTGATACTGTAATGTTAGGACGACAGTGAGAAAGGCAGTAACAAACGCAGTGGATACACCGCAGGGATATGCAAATCATATGGCTAGAATAGTATCTCCCCTTATAAATTATTGCTATATCAAAAAACGCCGTTTGCCATAGTGCCTGCGAAAGACTTCAAGCGTCGAGCGATAATGAAAGCTTGGCTTTCGCCCATTCCAGCGCCTCCGTTTCGCTAGCGGTGATCCGGTTCACAATTACCGTCTTATCTCGAGACTTGTGCCCATGTGAGATCTGAATGTCAGACTTTGGAGTATCTAGTGCCTAGATACGCTATGGTCAGACACTATGCACACGTGAGCGATGGTGCGGAGACTGCAATACCTTACTCAACACCATAATGACAGCCTTGTTGGCTTCCCCCTCCCGTGCCTGTGCACTCACACACAGCTCGATAGCATGGTCGCTGATGGCGATGATGCCTTCCCGAACTCTGCTAGCACCGGGCTTCACATGGCACTGCAAGAGAAGACTAGCCAGAGTGTTTTTCTTCGTAGCTGCTATGAATCGTATTGGTGAGGACATGTCAAAATCAAGCCAGAAAGATAGTGCTATATGCTTATACTAATGCGATTGAGTATAAATCGAGCAGTTTGACCGATGTCACTGAAAGCTTGGAAATAGCGTGGGTATGCTAGTAGAGTGTAGGTGCTTATTTAGGACATGAGATAACATGCTGAAACGGGGTTATGCACTTAACAGTATGGGTCTCTTCCGTGTAGACTACTTTTCAGGTTCTACGGCTTAGATGCAACAAGGCCTATCTGATATTGTATTGTAAATAGTTAACGTCTACTGGAATCACGGAGATTATACGACGACCTATCTGATATTAGTTTTGAGTTGGAAGTATTATGTAGACGAACATTCATGTGTTACAGAGTAGCTATAGTCCTGGCATAAATTATAGCAATACTTACCTACTCTGCTATAGATTATTGCCAAAAGAAGATGTAAATGTACATGGTACGTTCGTTTTGACAATAGCACAGTCATGCACCAACCGAACACCAATACTCGCAACTTAGTACTGATCAGATTACTGAGTGCTTAAATAATTTACTAGACAGATACCCCAAATTTTTAGGTTATGCCCCACTCCAAATATCTCAGAGTACCCGCAATGAGCTAGAAAGAAAAAGCTCTTAAAGTACTACTAAATCATTGAAATATACCTGGCTGGTCTCGCTGTCGAAAATCGCATAATAGCAAATCCTGCCTCTTGGAAGCTTCATTTGCAGATATGCTAGCGTCGTCTTACGAAGTATCGGGTCAATCATGTCGTTTACTTTTTCACAGTTTCTTCTCCGGTCTCAGAGCCGGAGCATCCTGGCCCGCTATGTCAACAGACGGCAATACTCAGTAGCCGCCCAGTCACTTATCCGTGTGACGGACCTTCCAGCTCCTAATACTGGGCACATCCGTGTTCTCGAGCTCAACCGACCTGAAGCGAGAAACGCCATTTCCGTGCAGTTACTGGCAGATCTACGACAAGAGATCGATGCCATTGCCGCACAGTACGGCCCAGAAGGAGAGGAGCTGCCACAAAAGTCATTGATGGGTGGTGCTATGGGCGAGAACAGGAAGGGCGCGACTAGAGCCATCATTCTAGCTAGTGCTGTAGAGACATGTTTTTGCGCAGGCGCTGACTTGAAAGAACGACGTGCAATGTCACAAGAAGAGTAAGTATTTGTTGGTTCTTTTGTTCGCTCTCCGCTCCTTTCAATGCTCTAGCTAGTACAGTATTGATGATATCATCTACGGTTAGCTTCCGTGACGAGGTTAATCTCAACGTATTTCCATCACAATTAACAAGTCTGTTGTACTCATAATCAGAACCACTCGCTTTCTAGAGTTCTTGCGTGGCACACTATCGTCGATTTCAACCCTGCCTATACCTACTATATCAGCCATCTCATCCATTGCCCTCGGCGGCGGTCTCGAACTAGCTCTGTCGACCAACTTTCGCGTCCTCTCATCCATTGCCTCTGTTGGCTTACCTGAGACACGCCTCGGTATCATCCCCGGCGCTGGCGGCACTTATCGTCTTCCCGCCTTGATTGGCCTATCTCGCGCCCGCGACCTCGTCCTCACGGGTCGCCGAGTGAGTGGCGCCGAAGCCTATTTCTTAGGCATTGCTGACCGCTTGATCGAAGTTATTCCCAGCGATAAAGAGGAGGAGAAGAAGAAGGTTCTTGATGAATCGCGTATTGCGGTGCTAAGTGAGTCGGTCCTTCTGGCCAAGGAAATCTGCGAGGGTGGCCCAGTGGCTATCCGTGCGGCGCTACAGGCCGTGCAATGGGCCAATCCTGATGTCGAGAATCGCATGTATGAGCGTGTAGTCCGGACTGGCGATCGCGACGAGGCACTCAAAGCATTTGCGGAAAAGCGGAAGCCAGTATTCAAGGGTTTGTAAGGAAGAGAAGTTAGCTTTTTATTGGCAATATAGCAAAGAACACCTTAGTCCCGTCCTGAAGAAGAGGAAAAAAGGGCTTTTGCCCTGGAACTTGACCTTGACTCGGAGCTCAAGAAGCTGCACCCCAAGCTAGCCGGATTTGTGCTGTGGGCCTGACCACGGGGAGCCTCCTTGCATCAGAAAAAGACGGCTCGCAAGCGTTCTATTACATCACCGGATACGTCACCTGAAAGCAGCCGCCACGTTAAAAATATGCAGTGACGGTAGCGGCAACTAAGACTGGGGAGGCGCTAGCGAGCTTATAAAAAGGGCATACATACTCTCTTGATTTGTTTGCTATATCTCTTCTTTGTGTTCATTCTACATCCATCATACAATCATTATATTTATATCTTTTTTTTAAGGTTTATCTTCCAATATATACATAACTGGTCTACTTATCCCTAAACATACCAACAAACATGTCTTCGTTCCGTGTTTCTCAGGCTATCGTCCGTCAGGCTATCGCCGCCTCGGCGCGGCCCTCTACTATATCAATCGTCAAGGCCTCGGCTGCTGCCTCCAGATCATTCTCTGCGGCGCCCATGTTAAAGAAGGCTACGACAGATGCCATCAAGTCCGGCCTCAAGGACGTCGGCGAGAAAGTCGAGGGAGCTCTCGACACTGCACGTACGTTCTGCCCCCTTCAAGAAATTGCTCTTGCGTGTCATGGGACACAAAGCCCTAAACTAACACTAGTTGGCTTTGCAATTTAGAATCCAAGGCAAAGGATGCCGTCGACAGCCTGGGAAAGGCAGGCAATGATCTGACCAAGAAGGCTGCTCAAGCCGCGTTCGATGTTGAGGGTAAGGCCGACGAGGTTGCCGACCAAGCCAAGGAGGCTGCCGGCCAATTCAAGGAAAAGGCGAACCAAGTCAAGGCAGATATCAAGACGGAGGCAAAGAAATAAGCATGTATTACGCTAAACACCATCACTTACCATACTACTCTATAATAACTTAACTAGTAATAGCAACAAACAAACAACATTCTTTTTGATCGCTCCACAGGTACATGAACGTGCTTTAAGCCGTAAGAGATTCTTCTGTTTTGTTCAAGAAAATATAGTAATAGTCAACAGAATACAACTAAACATCGCCCGGATTAGTGGCCAGGCTTACTTAGCGAAGTAGCACAAGCAGTTTCCGAAAGCTAGTCCGGGCTTGGCTTCTGGAACAGTAGAAGACCGTGATGCGGTCTACGAGGAGACGGCAATGGAGAGTGCATAGTGTAATCGGGCGATCATCAACAAGACGGTTCCTCGAGATTAAGAGGTGATGCGGTTCCGGGACACTGCTAGAATGAAACTAATTTTGCATAACGAATGAACAACTTGAAAGGAGTCACGCTTGGTTCTGTGCTTGCTAATGCTTAAAAGGTGCCATATTGAGTGTTGAAGGGGGAAGGTTGAAGAACGAACATAATTAAATGGTGGCAAAGGTAAAAGGGATATATTTAGCGAGCACAGAGTTATGCTTTATCTTATATATATTGTACTTGGGTTGGATGAAATTGGTAGTATATACTATACCCCTGGCCATGTGTGTCTGCTGCATACGCATAGTAATTATGAGAATAGTTTGTTGTTATGAGGCGCTTGTGCTTTTTTAACTCGCCCTGAATTAGAAAAAGATGTTATCTTTGATTCATATCCAAAATAAGGATATATTGAATTTGGTTGCCTAGAATGTAAGTTGTGTCCTAAAAATTGTAGTTTACAGCTCCAACTTATAAGCAAAGATAGGCAGCCTGGACAAGAGATTGGCCAGAAATATAACATTAGGTACAACCTTGACACCAATAATAACCAGCAGTATTATGATACTTCCAGAAAGCATACTTTTTTTGTCAAAAGCAATAGATCAAGAAGAAATCGAGAGCTATTATTAAATCTGTCCATACACACTTGATTTAGACTAAACTTAACTTATTACTAAATTGGCAGTCTACTATGCTAAAGACTAAAGTATTATCAGAACGCAGTTGAAATTATAATTGTATATAATTGAGGTCTACGAAAATCACAGAGATTACACAACGCCAAATTAGCTACCAAATAAATATATAATGGCTACCCGTAAGCCAGCTACCCAAGCTTCCGGTATACGAAGCACAAGATGTCCTCCAAGTCCTAAGACTTGTTGTATTCGTCTACTTGACTAGCCTAAATACACTATTTAAGTAGGGGGCGCGATACAACAGCAAAA
>LXGT01000244.1:0-47049 GCA_001640655.1 Endoconidiophora laricicola | reverse complement strand
CCCCCCCCCCCGCCCCTAAAGCCACTTACACCCGTTTCTTTCCTAGCCCTGCTTTGCCATCGACCCTCTAGCCTCTAGCGGCCTTCCTTCCACCAGTCATAACTGGCTTGGTCAACCTAGAGTCTGTAGTGGCAGTAGTGCTACAACGACACCTGGGCGGCGCTTGCGTGCACCCTAAACGTAAATTTATTCGCAGTGGCCGAAGCCAAAAACAACATCCGTGAAAAGCAGAAACGCCAGCCGAAGCAAGTAAACGAAACGCTTAATCCTGCAAGTGCTGGGAGTCAGTCACCTTACTTTGCCTCAAACCACTTCCCTTGGTGATCCTTGTTGCGAGTCTCTGCGTTCGCTTCAATAGTGTTTCCACCGGTCATTGGCCTCGAGTCTTTTCAGGACACTTCTTTGTTGCACACTTAAATAAGCCGCTTGGAACGGACTCTATCTTGTACTCCAGACGTCTCTCTTTCTTTCTTTTTTTTTTTATTCCAAATAAATCAAGAGACAAACTATCAAGTCTCTAAAGACTTAGATGCAGAGTACGCTGTCTTTATCGTTCCCCTACAAAACATCCGTTACCGAAAGGAGACAAAAATTGACAGCTGTTGCTATACAGCTGCTATTGTACCTTTCATAACAGGCTGTTTGTTCGTTGGCTGCTTCTGCTTGCATCCGGGCCTCCAATCACCATACACCATCACAAACATTCGCCTTCGGATTTATAAAGCCTTGGTCCCCGTCCCAAGCTTTTCATTCTCTTCGCTCCAATGTCTCGTCATCTTCATAACTTGCGTTACCTCTCTCTTACCTCAAAGTCACCTGCCTTCCACCGTTATCTTTATACCTCTTGTATCCGCTACTCTCCTCTTGCTTCTGCTACTACTACTACTACTACTACTGCTGCTGCTGCTGCTGCCTCATCTTCGTCTTCCCCTTCGCTATCCTCCACCATGTCACCCATTCTCACTCCCGCTCCCGAAAACTATGCCGTCCCAGACCGTAAACTAATCCTTGGCAAAGGCCTCTCTTTCACTCCTGAGGAGCGTATCAACAAGAATCTTACTGGTCTTATTCCTCATACCATGGAGAGTCTGTCCACTCAGTGCGCCCGCGCCATGAAGGTGATCCAGACCCGTCAGACTCCTATCGACAAGTACCTCTACCTGTCCAGCATCAAGGACCAGAACACCGATCTGTTCTATCGTCTACTGATGGATCACGTACGCGAGTTGATGCCCTTGGTCTACACTCCCACCATTGGTGATGTCTGCCTGCAGTACTCTACCCTGTACACTCGCCCCGAAGCCCTGTACATCAACATCAAGCAGCGCAAGAGCATCCGCACCATCCTCAAGAACTGGCCCTACCCTAAGCCTGAGATCTGCGTCGTCACTGATGGTTCTCGTATCCTAGGTCTGGGTGATCTTGGTGTCAACGGTGTTGGTATCTCCGTAAGTCCTTATATACCTTTTATGTGTTTATCTTTTTTTTTTTTTTTTTTTTTTTTTTTTTTTCATTTCCTAACAACCTCTTAGATCGGTAAGCTCTCACTGTATACTGCCGCTGGTGGTGTCCACCCCTCCAAGACTCTACCTATTGTCCTGGACTGCGGTACCAACAACGAAACCAACCTGAAGGATCCCTTCTACCTGGGTCTGCGCGACAAGCGCCCTTCTGTCGCCGTACAGCAGGAGTTCATGGATGACTTCATGGAGGCTGTCCAAGATGTCTACCCTGAGATGGTTGTTCAGTTCGAGGATTTTGAGTCCGAGAAGGCCTTCAACTACTTAGACCGTTACCGTGACAGCTACAAGTGCTTCAACGACGATATCCAGGGTACTGGTGCCGTCGTTCTGGGTGGCTACATTGGTGCTGTTAATCTCTCTGGTGTTCCCCTAGAGGAGCAGCGCCTGGTCTTTATGGGCGCTGGCTCTGCCGGTGTTGGTGTTGCTAAGCAGCTTGTTGAATACTACACTCGCCGCGGTCTGACTGAGGCCGAGGCTCGTGACAAGTTCTGGTTAGTTGATACCAAGGGTCTTGTTACCAAGGACCGTGGCGATAAGCTAGCTTCTCATAAGGTCTACTTTGCGCGCGGTGACAACGGTGGCCACCAGTATCGCACCCTGGAGGAGGTCATCGAGTACGTTAAGCCCACTGCTCTTGTTGGTCTAACTGCTACCTTTGGTGTCTTCACAGAGAGCGTTGTGCGCGCTCTCAAGGCCTCCGTTGATTCTGGTGGTGTGGGCCGTCGCCCTATTCTGTTCCCTCTGTCAAACCCCTTGACCAAGGCCGAGTGCACTTTCGAGCAGGCTGTCAACTGGACCGATGGCACCGTTATCTTTGCTTCAGGTTCTCCCTTCTCGTCATTTAGCGTCAAGACTGCCAACGACAATGTCGTCACCTACCATCCCAACCAGGGCAACAATGTCTACGTGTTCCCTGGTATTGGTCTGGGTGCCATTTTAGCTAAGGCTTCCAAGGTCACCGACAGCATGATCTACACTTCTGCCGCTGCTTTGTCAGAGACTCTCAATGCCGACGAGATTCACAAGGGTCTAATCTACCCCGCTATCGAGCGTGTGCGCGAAGCTAGCATCATCGTAGCCCGCGAGGTCATGAAGGCTGCTCGTCGCGATGGAGTCTCTGAGCTGCCCGAGTCTCAGTGGGTTGAGTGGGAGGAATGGGGTGATGTTGCTCTGACTGCCTACATTAAGAGCCAGACCTACAACCCTACCAGCTTTGGTGAAAGCCGTCTGTAAAGCAATCCGCTTTCTTTGGCACACAACCTTCCAAAACTCGCACGCCCTCGCTCTTCTTCCTCTTCATGATACCACTTTGACCACTTCTTAAGTTTTTGTTCTTCGATACATTGTTATACTATTTTTGTCATTTCTTATCCATCATCGATTCGCCAAGTGAGATAAAGCCTGGAGCATCTCTTAGGTTTCCTTGGTTTGTTTGGTCTCTTGTTGTACCAAATTAGACTTTTTTTTTCTACTGGCACATCTTTTTTTTTTTTTTAGAGAGATTGTCTGTTTTGCCATGCTTTTGTAATTTTTCCTTTTTTTTCAACCTGATTTCTCCCTAAGGACATAAAGCATTAATAGACACAAAGTACAATAAGTGTTTTAAATTTATATATAAGAATATAAATATGAGCCAAAAAAAAAATCGAGAGTATAGATGCGTAAAATGTATATGGATAAAAATGTCGTCTTGCAGTTTACTCTTCCGTTGTTCCTTTCTGTTTATGTCGAGTCTTATCTCAGCCTCACCCAAAGCATGTCAATTAGCAATATAACATACCTTACCAATCAAGCTACTATAGTATGCTACAGTCCGCTTATTACCGGTACTGGCTACATAGTGACTATTCGGATGCCCGCTCGTCGGCTAACCCTCTAGGCTAGGCCGACTGACCGGCCAAATATTCACTTAGAGTTGTAGATGGACTAACAACTATGAAGGAGAGCCCAAGAACAAGCTCTTATATTAGTCTAGGAAACTATTAGAGTTCTATGGAAGCATTGTAATATCATCATAACAAGCTATTGATATCTACCCAACTTATACAATGGTCTCACAAAGTTACTCATTAAACTTTTTGTTATATCTTTCAACGCCTTCAATCATCTCGCATCGATCGTGACGGAGGACTTTCAGTTAGAAATCATCAAGAAAGACCCTCTTAGAGATGAGTTGAATGTTTTCTGTAGAGGTTTTAAGTCGAAATTTGGCACAGAAAGCATCACTATATCTCCACACGATCTAGGCCGACTTTGAGGTAATTTTAAGTCCTAGGGCAACTTGGATTTTTTGTACTCACTAACAAGCAAGGGAGGGGGGGGGGGGGGGGGGCCATCACTCTTCAATGTGATTTCGAAAGCCTCCAAAATGCTATCTCATCTTTATTGACGGATGGACTTGCAGCCACTAATCCCGCTTCTAGATGATATTATATTTAAGAGAAAAAATTACAAGATCTAGCAGCAGGGTTACAAGAATATCACTAATACTACTACACCTACACTGCCTTTGTATACAAATGTGGGAATATATTCTACCCAGCAGATGTCATCGCATCACGATACTAGCTATGCTATTAGCTCATCGCAATTAAATGCCCTTTTAAAATGGCCAGAAGAAAGCGATTGTACTGACTGGCTGGTGGACTTTCAAGCGAAGTTATTTGAGTTCCTACAGGACCACCCAATCCTTCCCGCATATCTTTGAGAAAAAAAAAAAAAGGAATAGTAGTGCCAACTGAGACACTGCATGAATATGATAGAATATATAAGTATTATAAGTATTGAGTTCATTAAAACCCTTTTTTTTACGATAATGATCTTATTCTGATTCTAGAACTATGAAGATACCTGATAAGGTTATAGTGGGCTAAAATAACACACCCTATCCGCTCCGTAACCCTTCCGCTCAAGCGACAAACTCGAAACGCCAACGTACAATTAAAAAAAAATAAACTCAGCAAACGCCTGAAAATCACAACACAGGCCTCCCCAACATCCCTTCCCCCATCAAGAGATGGTAGAAGAAAGAAGTGATCCGCCTTTTGCCTGTAATAGATAGACCTTTTTAACTGACCACTCCCCCTTCCTACCCTGCGGTAATGCTTACCTACTCCCCTAGACGAGTCAGTCTCAGTGGGTGCACCGAGATCTTTCCACTGTAAGTAGATCTGCTCTCGCACTGCTCGCTTGACAGATCCCCCCCCCCCTGTGGTTGCCATGCTCTTTTTTGTCGGCTGTTTTCTTCTTTTAATGCCTTCTTTGCCTCCTCGTCAACCAGCTCGTTGCCTGTAATTTCATCAATAACTCCACAAGCTCATAATGTTCCTCGGATTCAGGTCCTTATACCAGGAACTACTCAAGACCTACAGCCCATGGGATGATACTTATCCAGGTACCCGGCGCGATCTAGCAAGACTTGCTTGAGAGGTGTTTTGTCTTCCAGACGTACACAGTTTTGTTCTGGGCTTTACCCTCTGTGAGTAAAGTGGCGAGAAAGGCGGTGGATACACAGCAGGAATAGCATCTGTCTTTCATAATCACATGAAAGTGGCAGATTTTCGACAATCTAGGCCACTGGTTGCAAAATAGCCGCTTCACTTATAAAGAAACGTTATAGATATAGTGATGCCGATAGTTAGAGAGTCGATACAAGAAGAATAAATATTTTCTTTTTTTATATTTTACCTACCTAACTAACCCCTTTGTCTTCCGCCAAAAAAATATAAGAATTTCTTCCTAGCTATGTGACAATAAGCAAGTCTTAAAGAACGAACAGGCTAATACAGACAACAAAAACGGTAAGACAATAGTAACCCCACGCAAGAAAATAAAACAAAAATCCTCAAGATAAAGAGGCCACTTCAATAGTCAAGTGTAGAAACAAATTATGTTAAATAGATGTCGTTACGCCATAAATAGACCAAGCAATACAAGGAAAATAGATATGACAAAACAAAATGAAAAGTAAATGTAGAGAGAAAGAATCGAGGCCGATGATGATGATGATGATGATGATGATAACAGAAGAAAAATGAAAAAGAAAAACCTAAAGAAGATTTAGCATCCATGGTCTAAGAAAAGATGAAGAACAAATGAAATAAAACAAAAGGAAACAAAAGAAACATTGTTAAATACAAAATAGTCAATAGACAGAGAGGGTATCATGAGAAATAAGGAAAAAATACAGCGTCACTTTTAGAACCTGATCGTACCAGTCTTCTATCCCCGGCGAAACAGTCTCTTCGTGCCACCGACCTTCCCAATCTCCCCAAATCGCTTATTCAGCACCGGTGCAGGCGCCGGACTAGCCGCCGTTGTGGCCGTAGACGCAACAGAAGAACTGCTGACTACACGATGGCCTCCAATTGCGGGAGGAGGTCCGATGATTTGGGGATTCTCATCTCGTATTTCTCCGCTAGCTATCCGCACACGCTCGGTCACAGTCTTGACCCAGGCCTTACTCTCTTCCGTCAGCGGCACGTGACGAGACTTAGGCCCGGCAAGACCGAGAGCAGGTTTACCATCGTCAGTAGGCGAAAGATCCATACCATTATTGTTTGATGCAATAACCATTGTAGCTCGTTCGTCTGACGACGACACGGTGGAAGACCCGGAGGAAGCTCGCGAGCGCACTAGCGAGGAGTTGTTTACGCCATAATTTGCCTCGGTAGCATTAGCATAGCTACGGGACGCAAAGGTCGCCGACGCGTAGGCAGGTGGGATGCGTGGTATGGGTGGTCTGTCCGCAGCAGCCGAAAACTTGCGTGCCTTACGGATATGGATAGGCGTCATTGGAGAATACTCGAGTGCTGAAGAATGAGGTCTGCTGGGTGGAGACGATGTTGCCGCTGCAGATGCGCTGCTTGGAGTAATTGTGCCAGTGCGCAGACCACGGACTTCTATGTTAGCTGCTGACCGACGGCCGTGGTGCGTCGCGTATTCCTTGAGGTATTCGCCGAGATCGGCCCAACCGCCTCCAACACGGACCATAACACGCTCACCAGATTCACCGACCAGGCGGATGAACAGCTTAATAGGGGCTTCGCCATTGGAGCGAGACAAGTGGTAAACCTTGATCTCTTGCTGGAGACCGCCGGCGGCGTAGCGCCGAGCACGAGATGATGTGCGCTCAGCAGGTGCTAGAGTAAACGAAGGAGTTTGCGAGCGGGATGAAAGGCTAGAAAACGAGCGTAGGCCAGGATCTCGCGACTTCTTCTTTCGCAACTTTGGAAGTTGCAGATCCGGAGGGTTAAGGTCGATCACCTTCTTTGGCTCAGCAGACAGTGTAATTTTAGCGGGAATGTGCTCGAGAATCTCACTGATCTGCTGTTGGAACTGTTCGTCGGCCGACGCGATATCCGCCTTGATATTTGTAAGGCTCTCGATACTGTTGGTAACCTCAAGTCCTTTCATGAACGACTCCTCCGGGATGATCTGATCACTCATGAGACCTGAGCTCGATAGCATCGCCGAAGGGTTCGGCACAGACTTGGCACGGATAGCACGAGTAACGCGAGGCGGCGCTACCGGCGAGCTCTCAAAATTGAACGAGTCACATATGTCTGTATGCGACGCCTTAGAATTTAGCGGAGGCAGAGCAGGCGATGATTGCATTACGATACTAGAATCAAAGCGCATAGGACTACCGTTAAGTCCGTTTGCAATCTCAGTGCCATTGGATGAGCCGACACTGCCCCGGCGGATGATCACGGAGCTATCGCGAAGGCGAGGAAGAGACTCATTGTCAGAGTCTTCCGTGTCACGGCCCATATCAAAAGAAGACTCGGTGTTAAGGCAACGCGTAGGGTACCCAGGCCCAGTAGGTGGATCAATTAGACTGTTATCATCCTCATAAGTATCACTAAAGTCGATACCGCCTTCCAAATCGACAGTCGTCATGGATACCGAGCGGGTGTTAGGCGACGCGGTGTCTGTTACACTAAGTAACGGTACTAGCGGGCTATCGTTGATTTCTGGCCGGCTCTGGAATCTCAGGTGTGCGTGCTCCTTGGCGATCTTATCATAGTCGGCTTGACGCATTTTCTTCTCGCAAACAGCCACCCACTCAGAGTAGTCCTGCTCAATTATCTCCACTCTGTCGAGCCATTTGTCCGGTATTGTATCATCAAGGCCCTCGAGCTGATCCAACATATAGTCTATGCAACGGCCGGGTATGCTAATCTTAGCCTCGATGACGGACTTCATAACGGAAAATTTAACGCGCGTGAGGTTGAAGAGAGTACTGGTAGGAGTTTTGGGCGTTTCAGGGAAGTACCGAGACGACATTCCCACTGCATTCCAGCCAGACTTGAGAGCGATCTCAGCGTTGTTCAGAGACGTCATGAACGGCGGTACTTGGCGGAGCACCGCAAGTCTCAGGGCCCAGATGTTAAGCATGTGAGATAGTCGGGCTAGTGACGGCAGCGCTTGAAGCACTATTGCAGCCACGACAGCAGAGAAGTCTGTTAGGCGATGTGCTTGGCCGCCCATGTAGCTAGATCCCGAAAGCATGGAATATGGCGTCCCTGGCCTTGAGTGTATGGCAATATGCTCCATTATAACGTGAGACTTAATCTCATCCAAAGCTAGCTCGTCGAGCTCCTTGAGTATCTCCTCAATGCGCTCTTCATAGACAATCACATCGCCCGCAGGCAAGTGGCCTATATAGCAGCCCTTGATCTTGGCGCTCTCCAGGGTTTCGCACTGCTCGAGGGGTTTGATGCTCATTAAGCCCATGGAAAAGCCTCCGGGCCCTGGCGAAGACGCCCACGGCCAGTCCATGACTTCGTCCACCCATTCCTGTATGCGACCTGACGCCACTGCAGCGCGCATGGCAAACTCGACATCAGAGCGAGTGGCGTGCTGCAAGCAGACCTTGAGCGTGCCTGATGGGTCGAGAAGAGACTCGACAGCGCACCTAGGCGTTAACCGGAAGAGCAGGTCGTTTCCCATACTCCCCAAGCTCCGGCGAGTCGGGGAAAGGGCAGAGAATTGGCGAGGCACAGGCATAAGCTGCTGCGCGCCAGTTGGCATTACTAGGTGACGTTCCATTGTACACAAAAATGGTAAAGAAATATACAAAAGAAGTACAAGATAAAGACAAAAATAAGAATATGAAGTGTTAAATGAGTGTAGTCCGATAAATATAGATCAGAAAATATAGTGGTAGAAGTTGGTGGGCAAGGACGTCTGTCGAGATAAGTTTTTTTTTTTTTTTCGTCTAGTAGTCGGTCGGTCGATAGGATCGTATGGATATTGAGCACGGATAAAGATGTAAGGTACAATTAGCCCAAAAGCTACTGGAAGTCGAAGATCTAGGTGTCCAGAGAAGAAACAACGACGGGCAGAAACGATCTAGCCATGGCGGTTCTTCTCAGGCCGAAGATGGTCGAGCTCACAGCAGCGGAGTGTGCTTATGTTTCTTATTTGCCTCTATATCGTAAGAATCGGCTCGTCTAGGTCGTATCTGAAGGAGAATTTCGAAAGATCCAGGAGATACCGGACAAGAAACAAGAAAAAAAGAAAATGGTTGGGCAGGCGAAAAGCAGACACAGTCTAACAAATCGGAGCCCAATCTCGGCGCCGGAATCTTCGCGGAGAATCTGCAAGTAATCGAACACAGACAGAACGAAGGGAGAATGAGTTTAGTTGGCCAGCCAGCCCTCTTTGTACGGGAAAAATTGATATGGAAAAACGAGAGTTGAGGTGAGAGATGGAACGCTTTCTAACTTCAGCGGCGTATCACAGAGTTCCGAATGGATCAGATACGGCGTATTGAAGAGAAAAAAAAAGGCTAGTTTTATTATGCAAGGCAACCAGGCTTTTTTGGGTCGGTGTTCTACAAAGAGTGATGATGTGGTTGGTTATGCAGGTTTTTTTTCTTTCCGTGGCCGCGTGACGAGTTCCCGTTGGTTCAAATATTGGTTCGATCGTTCGTAAGCTAAAAAAGAAAAGGATTTTTTTTATATCTTCCTGTAAGCCGACTGGAAGCGAATATGCACGACGATGCCAGGGAGAAGAAGACGGACCCAGATAGAGAGATAAGGAATGGTACGAAGTTCTCCACGACTTGTTGTTTGGGATGGAAAAAAAAAAGAGATCGACCGAAGGCTCCAGAAAACGAGGAGAAAGTGATGACTTGTCGTAAACGATTGATCCAATATGCTGCGCTAGGGCGGATTCTGCTCCAGAATGCTGAACCGACGATGCTGACGAAACAGGTTAGGGAGGCTGAGTCGCTTTATGCAGTGAATCGAAATGTTCCAAGGCTCGAATTTGATGGCGTGAAGAGTAACAAACAGATTGACGACGGCTGATATAAGACAAAGATAATAGTTCTGATGAAAGACACGGTTTAGAAATAGAAGATCGATTGAGTGAGATGGAATCAGGTGATGATGGTAGTAGTAGGAGTAGTAGTAGTAGTAGTAATTGATGTGGGATAGTGAATGGACTGCAACAAAATGTATGCGAAAGTAATAATGAAATTAACAGAATAATAATACAGAATATTAACAAAACGAAGTAAATATAACGATGAATAAGAAAACAAGAAAAGAAGATTAAGAAGAAACGCTTTCCGTTATGTTTTTTCTGTTGGATCAATATCGAAAAGAATCAAAACAAAAACCGGAAAAGGAACGAGAAAAGAAAAGAAAAAGGGTTTGTTTTGTTTGTTGCCTCTTCCTTTAAGTTCGGGGTCGAAAGGAGATTTGATGTGATTTTTCTTCTATCAAATATCACAAAAAGCTTAAAAGCAAAAAAAAAAAAATTTAAATAAATAAACAAAATAAAAAAGGCTAGCCCGCAAACGATACAAGCTCTCAAAGCACAGGGGCTAGTAATACTCTTTCTTTTTTTTTTTTTTTTTCTTCTTTCTTTGCAAAGATCGTGACGCACATTTTAACCCTGAAGATGCGCAGAGCCTTGGGCCTTACTGTTGCTTGGTTGGTCTGTGCTCTTGTCCAAGAAAGATATGAACGGACTTGAAATACAGGGCTATAGTTAAAAACAGATTAGTCTTGTGTACTGCTAAGATAATTTGTTAACTCCCAACCTCTTGTATTCCTATACTTTTTTGAAGAAGGTAGCTGAACTTTTTGGTCATGTCATCATATTCGTTCAAATCAACCTTCGAGATGTTGGTAACGTACATATATTCCTTAATTAACCATTTTTGAATCAGCCTCACAAGCGTTAGTATCAAACAGATCTACTTCGAAATTTCTTGTCACTTTCCACGGAGCTCTACGAAGCAGGAAAGATGAGAGTTATAAAAAAGCAATCAAGTAGTATGCGAGAGAGTCTTGTTGATTATTGTGAGAAAAAGCATCGGGGTTCCTGTTCTATTAGTGGTACATTATTTTACTAGCTAATACTACTAGTCAGTTTAGCTATCACAAAGCTATGACAATGCTGATAGAATTTTTGATTATTTTTTTTTTGTTTACCTCTTTAGCTGCTCTACTTAACCCTTATTCCTCCTCTTTCTGCCATCCTGATGAAAATAATCTCCCAAAATAATATATGACCTCGCGTTACCACCAGCAACCGCGCCTCATGTTACCAGGTTTAATAAGCAACGCATAGGCATAGTATATAGCCTCGTTAGATTTCAAGATATATATGCGCGATGACACAAGTTTATTTAAATTGCATCAAACGGTTTCTTGTTTATACATGCAAGTCACCATGACAAAAAGCAAAACAAGAAACGCTACCGAGATATTGTGTTCAAGTAGTGATAGCGAGTCATTGTTTTGTTCATGGTTGATACTCACGTCCAAGCTACACTTCACAAGCTCATACCTCGTCTTTCAGCTGGTACTACTACTCTTTTCTTTGTCAGTGTTTAACTGAAGAAAAGTCAAAGTACTAGTACTTGCATCCTTTGCCGGCTCCCATTCCATGTGTGTTTCAATATTCTTGAAACATTCATCCAACCAAAGTTCTTCAAGCCTCTTCTTTTGTTTGCCTTCATCCCATTTTAGTAACAAAGACTGTTAAGTGCATGCATATCATCCTAAGTGACGTCTCTTCGTCATAGGCTTTTTTTTTTTTTTTTAAATTAATAATCTTATTCAGTTTCTAGAACTATGAAGGTACTCTCGTCGTAGTTGACATAATCGAGTAATGCGGGTAGAAGAAACCGCCCCCCCCCCCCCCCCAGTGACGACGTTTGTTTTCTTTCTAATTGACACAAGAAAGGCTGTATAAACGGATAGTATCTAAGAATCAGTTTTTATATACTTTATGATACTAAGGAACACGCTGATTTGAAAAGTTTTCACAGAAACCAAACATTCGCGTTATATCCCGAGAATAATATAGGCACACAATATTTCACAGACCTTCTCAGAACAAGTAGTTAGTTTGCATATATAACATAGTCGACTAACACTTTGCAGGCAGTACTATTTACCGCGTCGGTCTTCGTTATAACTAACCAAGCATTGTTTACTTTCTTCATCTTTGTTTTCTTCCCCTCTCTATTACAGTAACGGCTTCAGAAAACCAGGGGAAAATAAACAAAAACAACAACAATAAAGGGGGGGTGTTCATTAAATGTTCAACGAAACTATAATGATGAATGTAACTGTAGACCCTAAGTTCACATCACTTATACACGGTGCACAAATTTACTTCATTTCATATTTGTGCACAATTTGATCCAAATTTGAACTTTTATTCAGCAGGGTTATATATATATATATATCCACTTTTTTATTTTATTTTAATAATTAATTATTATTAGTTTCTAGAACTATGAAGATACATATGTACCCACTTATTCTAGTTAGGGCTTACACCACCAGGCTTAAAGGCAAGACCTCACTCGAATATTCTACTCGCATAGGAACAATAATTACATATGTAATGGGAGAAATATTCCTGACTTTGAATACATACAAACACACACACACACACACACACACACACACTCCAGACATTAGATATTACTAGTCAACCCACATACTTTAACACATGTAAAATTATCATTCATTCTATGCAAAATTATACTAAACTCTAATTGTGTTATTGAATATGAAAAGAATAGTAGTAATCTAATCGTATTTCACTCATATGTCAGATTTTGTTTCTTTCCATTGTTCCGTGTCTTGGAGGCATTCCGCTCGGTTGCTGTTTGTTCTAGGATTCGGGATTACGGCGGATTTGCCGTTGCCATTGTTAGCTAGGAAGAGATCCAAGACCCGTTTCTTATGCAACCAAAAACGGAATACTATTGAGCCTCATCATCATATCAGTCAGTCTGCTTATTAACGAACTTGACTGGAACATACATGCTTGAAAAGATGATCACTCTTGGTAGTTATAGGAAATTAATTATTTGTGATTTAGAACTCAAAACTTTCCAAAATGTTGCAAAACATAGAGGTATATCCAATATCCAAAAAAGAGACAACGAAAATTTTCAATCCAGTCTCCAAAATAAAATATTTTGTAGAGAAAATAAAACGCCCAGTCATAGAACAAGACAAAGCCGTGTCCATTCTCAATTATCCCCTTAAATATCTTCTAGAAACCCCCACCCTTCATCTTCATCGTTCATTTTAATCGTAAAAAAACATATTGCAGTTGACTTTTTAGGCAGCCGCTGAAAGTTCATCATGAGCCGCTAATGCTGCGATATCGGAGTCTGCGACAAGTTCCATCGCCATGTTCATAGATTCTTGCAATTGACTCGCAACTGAGTTATTATTATCAACATTGTTGTTGCCAACACCAACCATAGGATCTGATCCCCACATCAGAGTATCCTCATCCTCGCTCTGAGACTGGGACTGAGTCTGTGTTTGTTGTTGTTGTTGTTGTTGTTGTTGCTGCTGTTGTGGCTGGTGGGAATGCTTGCTATTGCCATTCAACGCAAATACGTCATCTGTTGCACCAACTTCGGATGGGAATTGCAACCAGTAATCCACATCAAATTCTCCCGTAGGAACACCTGTCCACTCAAACTCAGGTGCCATGGTATTGACGCCGGTTGATCCACCTGTTCCACCCATTTGCGAGTCATCTAGACTATGTGAATGGTCATCCCACGCTGCTGTAGAGGTAGTAGATACACCACTGCCAATGGGCGTCGAGCTGCCAAAAGCCGAGTCACCGTCGTCATGTTCTGTGTGCGAGGGCGATGTAGCTACGAGCGAAACCGTTTGCTGTCTATGAGGATGGTGAGAGTGGTGGTGGGCATGTTGGTGGTGGTGGCGGTGTTGGTTTTGGTGATGTTGTTGATGCGAGGAGATACCTGCCATGGCTGCCATGCTGATAGGCATTGACATGGTAGCTGCAGTAGAGAGTAGATTATTGGTAGCAGTTTGTGTCACAGATGTGAGGCCGGATAGAGACATGCCGGTGTCTAATGATATGTTTGAGGTGCCGAATAAGCCATGCGTGATAGAGGCCGGTAGCCGCGAGGGCGTTGTCTCTGGTGGCGGGGTATTGAATGAATATAGTCCGCTTTGTTGTTGCTGTTGCTGTTGCTGTTGCTGCTGCTGCGCTTGAGCTTGAGATGTAGACATACCGCTACCAGTATTTTGACAGTCTGGAGTCTTAAGAGAAGTGATACCCACGGACTCAGCATTGATATCGATACTTGCCTTGCGCAGGAATGCATCTAAGAAACCTGTAGCATACTCCGCTGCGGCATAGCATGTGCGCAATGTTTGCATAACATCCATACACTGCTTAAAGCCGCGAACAGCGCGGTCCCGTACTTGCGGATTATGATGTTTCATTTCAAGCATGTGGATGATCATGGCAGGGAGGACGATGGTCACACCGGTTGTTGGGAGGTATCTATCGAGTTCGAGCTCATGAAGATCAGTAGCCATGCGAGTGATCTGCGTTGCTGCATCACGTACACGAATTCGCGCCATCTCCTGTGCTTGCTGAATCTTAGTCTCTAGGTGCGGTGGTGCTGGCTGCATACCCAAGAACTGTGGGCGATGCAGAGCTGACTGAGTGGTATAGTAAATCATGTGCAGGAGTGAACGATGTACAGCAATCGTCGCTTTACCATCTTCTACATCAAAAGGAGTCAATGGGCGATTTGAGCACGATTCTGGAAGCTCAGCGCGCCAGCGATTCAAACTGCTGTCCACGTCACTGACCTCGTCGACATTATCGATGGTCTTGTTCGGGAAAAGCATTGATGCGCTGTCCATGGGTACTGTGCCCTTAGTATGCACCGAATATTGGATCTTGAGCATGTGGCTGACAAGCACACATAACTTGGCCTTAGCGATTGTCATCTGGGCTAGATCCTTTTGCATACGCACATCACGCATTAGACGGCATTCGCGTGGAATCGTGGTATTGTCATCAGCTACTGCTGTGATATCGAAGTCACTCTCTTGAAGCATGTCGACGTTGAAATCGCCAGCCTTGATACGCGTAGGTCGGCGCATGCCAAGGGCAATCTCTTGGTCGCGCATAAAGCATGACCACCAGATACGACGGTATAGGCTAAGCTTCCGTGGTGGCACATTCATGAGCGAAGAGATGCGGTGTAACCCAATAGAATGAGCTAGACTAGTGGCGATGCCCATCCAGTGCCAAGTATCCTTCTGGTCATCCGGGCTTTCATACCAAAACGTCATCAGAAGCAAACCTTGGACTAGAATCAGCCGGTCGGCCTCGTAATCAAGGTCGTACAGAGTACGAGCCCTAAGGAAGAAGACCTTACGAGCAGATTTCCGAGTGACAAACCCACATTCGCGCAAAACGTCCATATCGACAAAGGCCGAAGCAGCAAACAGAGCACAATGATATAGAAACAAGCTGACTTGGCCACGTGGGTCATTCCGTGCGTTGACACTCTTTAGGAACCCGTGAAGATCGAGTAGTGGCATAAAAGGATGTACATACTCAGAATAGGCCTGAAGCAGTGCAGATTCGACATGCAAAGAGGGTAAAGTTAGTGAGCCCTTGGCACGTAGAAATGTGATTTCATCTGGCCCGATCTTGGTCGGTAGAGGGCGGACGAAGGCCGGAAGAGACACGGGAGATTGGATGCCACTGTCCATGGGGCTGTTAGGCTTGTTGCTGTGGCGCAGAAGGTTAAACCATGCCTGACGAGCGGCAATCATTTCACCATTATTCGCAAAGTTCTGCTGGTCTGTGACAGGCTATGTTAGCGATGATGATCTGGCAGCAAGATAATTATGACGGGACCATGAATAATGATGCTTTTGAGCTTTGTCATACACGACGAGTGGGATTGCGGCTTATTGCTATAATGAAAGTTAAGCTAATCCGGTCGTGATGATGACAAAGCAGTTGATCGGAGTTTATGTGGGGAACATATTCTGCTTGGGGGAAATTGGAAACAAGAGGGAAGGGGCGATCCACTGGTAGTGTCCTTTTGTCTGGAGTGGAAGAAGTCCGTGGAAATCGCCCCCCAGTAGATGAGGATATATATAGGGTTTGAGACGTACAAAGCATATGAGGAAATGAATGGCTTTCGATCGGCGGTTGATGATGATGATGATGCTGCTGCTGCTGCTGCGCGGTGTTCATTGCTTGATTCGACTGCGAGATGATCCTGCGAGCGTCTGCATTTGTCGCCTCGAGTGGATTTACCGATGGTGTGGATCCTGAAGTGGCGGTGGACGTCACTGTTGCATTCATAGATGATGAGATGTCGGGCAATGGACGCTGTTGGGTTTTACATTGAGAAGCAGCTACGGGCGTATTCTGCTGTTGGTTCTGTTGTTGTAGTCCGTTCAGAGAAGCGCCGGGACTTTGACCGAGCGGTTGGGGATCGGTAGGAGAAACTCGTCGGGCAGGTGCGGGGATGCCATTGATTGACGAGAGATTCTTCCTGTTGACGGGAAAGCAAGCACGGTGTAATGGTTAGCATTCTCTTAGATTTTGAGATGGAGGTGTATGACCGATAGTAAAAAAGAAAGATCCGGATCTCATGGCTGCATGTCGGTTGGTGTTCGTTCTACTTGGAACAAATGCCGAGTATGCAAACTTTTATGATGCCAACTTAGGCGGCAATTGAACGGTTGTAAGGCATCTCTATCTATCTTATTCTGTGCAGAAATAACTTATTTTTCAAAAAGACTTGAAAAAAAAGAACCATGATGTGACTTTGACTGAGTAGTGCTATCGTTCGCGAGAACAATTACATATTCAGGTAAACAAAATCAAAACGCAGCCGGCTCCACGAGTGCTCCCAGCAAGGTTAGAATTGGCATTCACGCATTGCATGCAGATTGCAATGTATTCACTTTGCGGGAGATATTAAAA
The DNA here is from genome assembly GCA_001640655.1 of Endoconidiophora laricicola. Lineage (NCBI taxonomy): Eukaryota > Fungi > Ascomycota > Sordariomycetes > Microascales > Ceratocystidaceae > Endoconidiophora > Endoconidiophora laricicola. Next base: position 30,247 of record LXGT01000244.1, on the reverse strand, counting down.
GCCGTCAAAGAAAACACCATGGGAAAACTTTACCATGGCGCTTCTGAGAACGCATTTATTGCCTTGTCCAATTGCCGAGAGGAGGTGTGTTATTTTCTTCTGGTTTCGGCTAGCGAGACTTGCGCCTTTGGAACCAAAACATGAGCTAGTGCTGAGCGAGCTCCTTGTTGAGCCAAGCTAAGTCTAGATTTCAAAACGACAAGCTCAAGTGAGTGTAGCCTTGGCTACAAAAGAAAGAGTCTAAGCCAATCTTCATATGGCCAAGAAAAGCAAATAGCATGAAATGAGATATGAAGAAACAAAGTTCAAAGCTTGTTCGTGAACAGGGATCATCAGAAGCCTGTTCCAATGCTGTTGTTTGTTGGTAAAAACAATGCGGCAGTTGACGCACGCATACAGCCGGCATGTAGAGGAAGCAAATCAAGTATGTATGCTGGGAAAATGAAGAAAAAGAAGAAAAAAAAAAAAAGAGCAACTGAGATAGAGATATCATAGCCGAGAGACTGAGCAATACGGTTAGGCTTGGAGGAACTTACTTGCGACGCCGACTTTCTTGTACAACGCATTCGATATTGTCCCAGCGGCAGTTTCCACATGGTGACGACTCAACCACGTCGCAGCGCACCTTGCGCGCTCGACACGAGACACATGCCCTCGCTGCTCTGCGCTTCGTGACTTTATGCGCGGCAGCGGCAGCAGCAGCGGCAGCAGAATCCTTGCTAGAGACGGAACTTGTGCGTTTTTTTGTAGAGCCTGGCATATGTAGCGATGAAGCTGACAGTGGCGGCGATCCGGCGTTCGATTCGGCTGAGACCGAAGCGGCAGAATTCGACATGGTCTGGGCGGTGGTATTCGAGGATGTAGAAGAAGAAGAAGAAGAAGAAGAAGAAGATGATGATGATGATGCTGACGAGGAAGACGATGACGCTAAAGAGGCGAGCAGCGGCGCTGACATTGATATGGTCTTGGGCGAAACGGGTATTCCAGCAGAAATAGCGGCAGATGTTGTATTAGGAGCCTCGTCCAAGCCAGTAGTGGTGATGGCCAATGGCGAAGATGCCGAGAGCGTTGAGGATGTCGAGGCGGCCGAGTTCATGGTTGTGATGAAGGTAGTAGAAAAACGCAGGTTTAGCTCCAGAGGTTTTAGCGATTCCGAGTCTTGCATTGGCGTCAAGCTAGATAAAGATTGAATATTTGTAGGTATTCGATTCTTTGCGGTACCTGAGTCGAAGATTTTCGGAAAGCAGAAGAAAAGAAGAAAAGAAGAAAAATGCGTTCAAGGGGAGTTCTGGAAGGAACAAAAACAATAGTAACGTGTATGCTGATGGAGCTGAGCTGAAGAAAAAAATAGTAACAAAGATATGAGGGATTCAAAGAGTCTCTAGTGAAGATGCGTAGAGAGACACTTTCAGGCTCCAAAAGCTTCGTTAAGCGGTAGTGCTTGGGATCGTGAGTCCTCCTTTTAGTTGCTGGCAGATCTTAGGGTATATTTGACGATCGGGTGAAGCAGAAAGATGAAAGAAGTTTTAGGCTTAAGGGGTGGCGATGATAATTATGCTAAGAAAACGATGCTATGACTTGGTAATAATTGCCGTATCAGGCAGGATCTTTTTTTTTTTTTTTCGGGGGGAGGGAGGTAAATAGAAGGAGCTTTGATTTTGTTCTTCTTTGTTGTATTGATGTGGTGGTGGTGGTGGTGGCGGCGGGCTTTAGCGCTTCTTTTTCTACTTCGGATTCTTCAAGAAAATAGAATTCAAGCAGTGTCTTGTTATGGTAGATAGAGAGAGTGAGTTGGCAAGAAGGTTAGAAGAGTAAGATTTTACGGCGAGTTCGGAATAGGATAAAGACAACAAGATGTTCAATGCAGACGACGAAGAAGAAGAGAAGAGAAACAGAGATTGAATTCAATAGCAGCTTTTCAGCAACGAACCCTGAGCGGGAAATCAGATCCTTATACTAGTAGTAGAAGAAGAAATAAACAAAAAAGGAATTTAGAGGCCCCGGGTTTTGCACGGAGCATTTGGATATTTATTTATGATTTAGCACGTCTTTGATTTGGTTTGGTTTGGTTATCCGAGTTCTGTCTGGTGTGGGGATATGCCTACATTGAGAAGGCCAGCCAGAATAAGGTATATATATATATATATATATAAAGAGGGAATTAAATCATGGGAAAGAGAAACACAGCGCGGCTAAATGACTCAATTGGCCTTCGTATACTTTCTTTTGTAGTAGAAAAACAAATAAAAAAAATTAGAGAATTTTTAAATCCGCCATTTGAAGAATTAGATTATCCAGGTGTTTATCTAGGGTTGCCTCTGATTTTTCTCATTAAATTACAACCTAGCATCACGATCTAGATATCATCAAAGTCACGATATGACACTTAGCAGCGAGTTGCTTATATTAATCCCCGAACAAACATTGGCCCAATATGCCGAAAAGTCAGATGAGGAAACGCCAAACATCGTCAACAGGAGAAACAAGGAAGCACATCCTACTACTTTGTACAAGAAGAGAAGAACGAGTACAAGATTTACAAACACACAAAGTACTTTTCCTTGAAAGAAACCCCCCCTAACCAAAAAAAAAACACAAAGAGAAAGCGGCTCCCGCCATCAGAATGAACACTATACACTCAATCAAACAGTCAGCCTACAGCACAATATCCTGGCTACACATAAATTGAGCCTCTCTCGCTCGTGCTCTAACAGAGAGAGAGACGTCACTTGACTCGCCGTCATGCGGTGCCCGGCGTATTATTATCACATATATTAACTGATATCAACCACTAAGTCCGTCGTTGCAAGCCTTGGTGCTCCAGAATGGAAGGGGTGGTTAAGGATCAATGGCTGACCTGTCTGGTTGGCCATTTGGCATCTCCAACAAGCTGGATACTTAGTAGAACATGGCAGAGGGTACTCCAACTTCGTCTAGGTAGTATTTTCGTTTGATACACATTGCTACTACTTTGCATTACAACGACCTTCCTTTTCTTACCCTACGTTCATTCTGCCCGGGTTCGCACGGTTCCTTGCCAAGAACGGCCATGTTCATGTTGAATGTTTGATCGAGGGTTTGGTGGCCCTCCATGAAGGGCTGACGCATTGAAACGGCAGCAAACATGAGAATAGTAGAACGAGAAGCAGCTTCGTGCTCCGAGACCTCTTCTCTTTTCATTTTACCACTTGGTCCTTTCAATCCTTCACTCTCCGGTAAAGTTGGTGGTGTGAGGGTGCCGCAAATGGATATTCACCCCAGATTTTCTTCCCTGGCTTTGGCCCTGTGACCTTTTCGTTAGTCTAGTAAACACCGCATTCTAATTAGTTTAACTAACTCTTACTACGAGAACCAATATTCTTGGAACAAGGCTAGGAAGATATCTTGATTTCCCCCAGGTTCCCCGGATTTTATTCTTTTCCTTTAGCAAGACAGAGATAAGAAGAACTCTCTTCACTAGGAAACCCAAGACACAAGTTAACGGGAACTTTGAGCAGGAAGAAAAGAAAGCAAGGTCAGTCAATCCCACCGCTACAGAGCCACAAGACAGTTGGATTTTTTTTTTAAAAATACTTTCTATCTTACTAGAGTAGCTTTTTAGTACATATGTATCCATGTCTGTTCCTTCCTTTCCCCAGCTTCACGAGAAAGAAAAAAGAAATAGTAGCATGTAAAGATAAACGGCTAGGCAGGGTTCAAGGATCCCGCCCAGCCGTCCACTCAGGTCTCATGATTAGCAATGAAGGCTTTGGAAGAAGCTGCGGCTTCTAACTAGATTTCAATAGTCACAGAAAGAAGCACGAAGGGAGTGTAGCAAGGAGATGATAGAGAGCCAGCTTCACCTCTTAGCATAACGTGGCCTGTTTTGCCAGGCTTGACAGGGTCGTGCGCATTATAGATAGTACAGCGTCGTTTGATTGTGTAGCAATGTTGGTAGACGTTAAATATACACACACACACTATAGATAGTACTACGTGCTGTGACTTGTATATTTTAGTTCAGTGGCGAAGAGTGGCAAAACTGTGTACTATCGTAATATTCTCCACCAAGTACTATATAAATAAAGAATACAAAGAAAGGTAACTGCGGCTTAGTGCTAGTGATACCCCTTTCTGCAAGTTAAGCCTCCTGATTCAGAGGATAAATGCATAATTAAGTAACAAATAGATACTACATTTAAATTCGTTAAACTTCGAGGCGGAAGAAAGGAAAGGAAGCCGTTACAGATCATATGCTCCACTTCTATAACCCAGATGGAGCCCCACCTTAGCAGAGGAGGCATTTTTATAAGGGTTGGACGGAGTCTGTCTCGTGATAGACCCAGAGACCATTAGACTATATATGACGCATTATCTGCGCTTCTGACCTTGGCTTGGCTTGATTTTGGTCCTAGAGGCTGAAAAAAACATGTAATGTTCCGTACTGTATCACACTTACCATTCCCACCCCCTCAAAAAAAATAAAAAAAATACCGATCATTCGAGATAAATACAGCAGGAACAAAGACTGCCTGCGTTCGATCCATAGTGTCGTCCGTGAATCTACAGAAACAGTGCTAGGCTTGGGCCTCGCTTGGACTCTATTCACATGCTGTTTTCATTTTGTATACTAGTTATTGTAAAACTACTACTAATACTACCAGTCTTGGAAAGACTGTAATGTTGCTTGGTCACAAGACCAAAGGGTTTGAAGTTTTGGGACATTAGCCTGTGCTGCTTCTGTCATCATGAGATTTTCTAACGCGTTTTAAGAGAGAGGAAAGCTGATGATTTCTGTACAATAGTAGAGTAGTATGTCTGCTTCATTCTGTCAAATAGTTGCATAGGTGCTGCGTAATATATCAGCTTATATAGTGGCAGATTAAAATGACCTATTGCATATCAGAGCCCTATTTTACAGATTCACACAAAATGGCTGTTTCAATAATGCTGTGAAGTAGCATAAACGTGAATATCAGAAGAAATTTTTTTTGTACGTTTTCCATATCCACTGGGCTACGAGCATAGCAGTACTAGTAGTTAGTACTACTACTGACTATCAAACCTGTAAGTTATGCATGATAAAGACGTGGCATTGTTGCATCAACCTGTCCCTGATACTTGTAGTACTCTGTATATCAGCAGTTGGTTGTAATATCTAGAATGCTATGATGACAGTTCCATGTATGTATGCTGCTGTTTTAGTACGTGATATGCTGTCAGGTGCGCTCCTGGATATTCCTTTGAGCCTAGAAGAGAAGAAACCCTTTGCCCGAGACGGCTGAATGTGATATATGCATATGTGGGTGAATCCAGAGAAGCAAAAAAGAGTTGTCGTAAGCAAACAAACAATGTTGCTAGAATCTATATGCTGTGAGACCCTGATGGCAACTATCAATCTTGGATGTACAAAGCTAAAGCTGATCACATTTGGAGAAACCCAGCTTCGAGCTTTCTATATACTCGAAACGCAGGCCCGCCGCCTTGTATGTCTAAATAAGATTACCCTACAATCAAACTTAGAGAGAGAAGATGTTGAGAATGCGGGGAGGTGACGTGATGGAAAGAAAACATGAAACTAGCCCCCCCCCCATCCCCCCCCCCCCCCCTTGTAAAATCCGGGGAAATACAATGAACCAAATTACTACTAACTAGCTTAGTGCCTAAGTCATAATGGAGAATTCATAGCACGTCAATTTCCTTGTATCTCGGATATATAGAGACATGTGCACGGAACAAGAACCTGGAAAGAGTAAAAATCATTACTTAAGTATTTGTTTATATATTTGTATTTCTTAGATAAAAAGATTATCATTTCTGACTCCTTCCTTTGATTGTCAGACAAACACAAAGAGCGTCACGATGAAAACCCAGAGCAGCTTCGTTTCTTCTACGAAAATACCCGAAGCACCTAAGCCGGTACCAAGAAGATGCTCGAGATTATTATGCCTAGATTCTTCTACTCGAATACGCCGGAAATTACCGGGGAATTCGGGTTATCTACGTTAACATCTGTAAGCCAAAACATCACAAACCGACGTATAAATTCAACTCGAGTTAACTCATTCGTAATACCTGCCAGTTAGCGTTACAATAAGGAGTGGGCTTCCCTCACGGAAATCAACGAAGCACGGCTTAACTAGACAAAGGTAGGGTTTCACTGGAGAAAACCTGATTGCGGGGGAACTTCCGAATATGGTAAGATAGAAAATCAGCCAGCAGCACGAAAGTCTAAGCAAATTGAGATAACATGACCGGCCGTCTTGCTTCCCATGGGAGCTTTGTTTTTTTTGATTATCTCTTGCGGAAGGTTATGTCCCAGTATTCCACGATGTACAGGGCTATGAGGAGTAACAATCAACTACAGAGTACTACTACAAGCTACGTCTATCCTATTCTTGACGGCGCGGGCAAGGATTGAAGATAACTAAGAGCCGGGTACAGGAAGGAGAGAGAATCTGGATTGCTTTTTGGTTCTTTGCATCCGAGATATTACCGAAATTCAGACTGAATTTGTCGAACATAGCTATGATATTAAGATTAAGTTTCTTGGGACTATCGTGTGAGCGAGCCAGTTAGGTTTTTTTTTTCCAAATCTTTTCTGGGGGCTAGTTTCGTCACTTGAAGCAGTAAATAGTTCACGTATCAAGAATTGATACAGGTAGAGTTCTCTTTTTTCTTATGGAAATTGGTCCTGAGACGCCCTGCTGCCGACCTTGTATTGGAAGTAGTGCTTTAGAGGCAAGAGTTTTTTTTTTTTTTTTCTGTTGACAATGATTATGCCCTCCAAGGGTACAATTCAGTTTGTTAGAAGTAATCAGAGGTCTTTGCAATAACCTGTCATTCTGATCGTCTTTTCCAAGGCTTTTGATTGATGTCACCTGTCTATCCCTCATAATCGGGACTGATTATTGCCTCGCTTGCGGTCGAAACGGAGAAAAAGACCCAAAAATTAGTTCACGACTAAGTGATCTCATAAGTATATTTGTCTGCCGCACGTCCTCCTACCGATGTCTTCGAAGTACGTAGTAGTATCATGTGGCCAATAATACTGGTAGCCGGGAGAACAGGACAAAAAAAAGGGTTAATCGTAACTCCGAGTCGCAGCTCGGTCATAGTAGACGAGAGAGTCTCGCCATTTCCTTGTTCTTGTAACTCCAACAAGATCAAAAGGAAGAAAAAGAAGAAAAAGAAGAAGGAGAAAAATAAAGAATTTTTTTTTTAGAAGTTGCCGTCAGACAGATTGAAAGATTGTCTGAACTTGTTCGGGACGATAAGTAGAATTTCAGGGAAGACAGGAAAGAGCCTCTTGTAGGATTTACTCCAAGCTGGGGATGGAAAGATGGACAGATAGACAAGTTAAGCAGCGATTCATTCTGAGTATCTCGAAGTTGTAAAGCCTCCCCAAGATAAAATGGAAATGTCTAGGCTAAGATGTTGACGAACTTCATGGCTTCCCAAAGTCATGAAGTTCCTACTTCCTCTGGCCAATTTCAGCCACGTCAATTTTAATATCTGACAAAGTACGTACTTGCCTACTTGAGGACCTTGGGCTTTCGTTCCTTGTTTACCTTTTGATTTTTTTTCTTTTCTCTTTTTTTTTTTATCGTTTCTTTATGTCTCTTCTTCCTTTCTTTACCCCAGAAAATCCCCCAATTCTGTTAATCTTCCCCCTCTCCTAGAAATCCGGGGATTGGCGCTAAGTTAGAATAAAAGACCACAGACTTGTTGTTTAGTTTGTGCGCGCTAACCAGCATGAATAAATCCTCCCTTTCTGTTTACATGATACGTACTACTGAGTACAAAGTGCTACGTTAGGGTCAAAGCTGCCTCGGCATCTTTTTTTTTTTTATTTAAATTCTATTTTATATTCTATTCTATAGGGTCATGGTTTTCTAGGGGAAATCTAGAAAGAAATCAGCACCAACTTCTTTCTAGCTCTCTTTCCAAGAACGGCTTTGGGGCCACTCATTGTCCTCGTGATTGTAATTCAGGGCGAGAAAATGCTCCTTCAGTGCTTCTGTCGATTCCCTCCCCCGCCGCCCTTCTCTTTCTCTCTCTATGCTTTTTGAGTTAGTGACCTCATCAGTTGCTTCTTCTTTCGTGATGATAAAATAGATACTCTATTGAACGCTGTGTAATTTCACCAATTTTACATATATATGTATCTAGATAATAAAGTCGGAGGCGTGCCCAGCGGGACCCTTTCTTCATATGTCAAGGAATATCATTAATTGACTTCAATTATAAACATACTCTTTACTTCTCAATTCTGTCTACTTTGGCAAAATGGGAACATTAAAGCGCCGTCATCTTCATCCTACTTACTATTCTCTATTCCATAATTTCTACTTTAAAACTCGGCTTGTTTCTTTGAGTGCCCATTGTTTTGGAGTTCTGATAGGCTGTCCATTCCTATACTGGGTTATTTGACATGTGAAAGTTGTTGCTTGTCAAGGTCAATTCGCATCCTTCTCTGTGCCTTGACAATCGGTTAGGGTTAAAGCCATGTCAATTTGCATACATTTTCTGGTGATGCTAATTTATTTGAAAAGGTTTACGAATGAGTACCACTATCTATCCTCTGCTATTATTCAAGTATTGAGTCTAGCTTCTTCAAGTTTCTCAAATTACATACAATTTGAGTCTTAGTTTGTTCAGTTTCTATGACTGATATTCTGTCAATTCTTGAGACCGGTTAACTTCAGCACATTCTTGGGGCCTTTCTGATTTATCGTCAAAGTATATCTCTTTTTCAAATATCTTTATCTGTTAGGTATATAGTATTGTTACTCTGGCTTGCTCTTCAATATTGTCAACAACCTCTTACCCCTAGAACTACTGGCCATTGAATTTGTGGCCTAGTCGTCATTTTGAAGTTAAATTAGTTACTCATATGTCATGTTAACTTCATACAGCATAATCAAACATACATATACAAATCCGTGATCGTGACTATAGAAATAACTATCTCAAAAGATGACGCCAACATAATATTACTGTGATATTTCCTGTTCTAAACCTCATTCATAAATGGATTATATACAAAAAAAAAAAGATGATGTCTATGCCATCAAAAAACCCCCCCAAAAACAAAATTAAAATCACTGCTACTTGCCTCCATCCGCTGCCCGACTCTTCTTCTCCATCATCGCCCACTGTTTCTTATCCTGTTGGATACGACCAACCCACCGCCGCATTTCCTTGGCATATTCCAATTCGCCATCCTCGTATTCAATCGGCGGGCCCTTGACTTGTGGAAGCCCACTGCTTCTTCTGCTTCCACTGGCTGCAGCAGCACTAGAGCCGTGATTGTTGCTGTCTTCAAATACCGCCCACGCTGAGTCTGCACCGCTCCGTAATCCGAATCCACGGCCCGGCATCGGCGCTACGTAGAACCGTCGTAGAAGAATTAAGTCACCGGCTTTGACCTCAGGTAGAGCCTTGATGTGTGGCCGGAGTATGTTGACTGAAGCAACAGCAAGCGGGAAGCTAGAGACATCAGTAATGTTGAGGTTGAGGATATAATCTCGGGGCCCGCCTTGGGGACGCTTCGGAGCCGCAGGCGTCGCTGTGACCATGGCTAGAACATCAACAATCTTGCCTGTTGCTGTACGAAGTTTCTTGACGTCCATGAGATGCTTCATCTCCTTTAGGTGCTTTACGAGATGTTGCTTGAGCTGAGTGATCGACATGGATACATTATCTCCCTCTTCCTCTCCTTCTTTTTGATCATCTGCCACAAACTGGGTGGATTCATCGCCCGGGATATCCTCTCGAGTGGTTTCAACATCTTCTTCTACAGAGGCAAATGAAGTGTCTGTCTTAAAAACGCTTCGTCTCTGTTTGGAAGCACGTGTTGTAGCACTCAGTGTAATCACAGGTTGCGGTACATGAGAGTCAAAATCTTCACGCGCCATGACTATGCTTTCATCATCAACAAGGCCCGGAGACATACTGGCTCTCTTGCTTTTCGACCGCGTCGTTCTAGACATACCCGGGGTGCTAGCAGATTTTGTTGTAGTTTGTTGTGGCGTCGTAGGAGTCGGCAAAATTTTGCTGGCCATATGGACAGGGTTTACAAGGCGGACCATGCGGATACTTGGATCATCATCAAGAGAATGATTGCTTTGATCATCCGCATCTTCTTGGATATCAGTAAATCTACCAGGCTGTAATCTATCGGCATCATGATCTGGCATGTCTTCGGGATAAACCGATGCAGGATGGATAGATGTATCTGACACATGGGCATCAGCAATAGTATCAACCTGAAAGCTGTCACTATGGGGGATTTGCGCCTCAAGGATCTTCTCAGCAGCCGCGACTGTCTTTGAGGACTCAGCTTCCTCAATCTCAGGGGCTTCATGTTGATAAGGAAGACGCTCATCATCAACGACTTCCTCAACATCAATAGCGGGTGCTTCGGTGACGGTGATTTCTTCGGAGATGCGAGGCTCGTGATGTGCCTTAATAACAACAAGGACCTGTTGCTGCTCTTGATTAATAACGACCTCATCCATAGCATGGGTCTCAGACTCCGATAGGCTCATAGCTAGCTGTAGAGATGGCTCCGGAGATATCGCCATGACATCGTCATCATATTGTTGGACAGTAAGGAGGTGATCAGTGGAGCTCAGGATTCCACTCATGCGCGGGTCATTGTCGCCATGAAAAGAAGCCATATCTACGTCATTGTCAAGATGATGAGGCTCGTCCCCCATTTGTATATCCTCAGCCATAGGTGTGCGTCCAGGATCATCTGCGTCAGCCATTATGTCGTCGGTATTGATCGTGGCAGGTTCATCGTTGTGTGCTTCTCTATTTTTGCTGTCATCATAATCATCGCCCATCTGGACATCATCGTCATGCTCAAAGACCTGTGACAATTCGATATCATCCTGAAGTTGCATCTCAACCTCATGGTCTGTAGCCACAGAAGTGCTAGACTTGATGTCATCTTTTCCCATGACCGAAGCAGCTTCATTGCTCTCGCTTATCATGGCGTCCTCCTGCTCAACCGCAGCGACAGGAGACATAACCATGGGGCTTTCAGCGGAAATAGGAACCGAAGGATTAGTGTTTTGCTCCGCATCTACAATGACAATATCATCTTCGATGTCCGGAACTTGATCCTTTATTTCTGGTTCCTCGGCAAGTATACGCATCGGCGAAGAGGGAATCATTTCGGCGATAGATTTAATGGGATGAACTTCAATCGTATCTGAGGTGCTAATAATATCAGCTTCGATAGTCGAAGGGATAAACTCCTGGGGGATTGTTTCTCTTTCGGCGGATTCGATCAGTATGCTGAACACGGGCTTAGGGGAGGGCCCTTTCTGGATGATTTGAACTGAGTCGGATGTCGACGGTGTGATCTCTTCAACTTCCTGAGACTGGACTGAATTTTCAGGCTGTGCGTCAAGCTGACACTCAGGTTCAGATAAAGTCGGCATTTCGCGAGCTGGACTAGGATCCTGGGCAATATCCGATGGGGCCTTGACGGGAATATTTATATTTTCAACTGGCTGCACCTGTGCCTCATCTGAGTCATTAACTGAATTATCCTGACTAACTTCTCTGGATTCTTGAATCTGGAGGGTAGCTGATACTGTAATATCAGCTTCGGACGTATCGGTAGCCTTGCTACCTTGAGACTTTTCATCAGTAGCAACGTGGTTATTCTCTCCGATGGGCTCGGTAAAAGCTTTCGAATCATCAACATTAACAGGCATGACCGAAATTGAGTCAACAACAGCTTCAAGCGGGGAAGATTTAGGAGATTGAATTGGAGAGGAAGCAGCATCAACAGAAGTCATGGCAGGAGGTGGAGTTTGAGGCTGGTTGTCTTCTCTCTCCTTTTCTATATAATCTTCATTCTTTATAACCTCGTCGTTTCCGGATTCTTCAGCGTCCACTTCCGACGCAGAAGATTCATCCTCGTTATCAAGTTGCTTGAGCTCACTGTCATCATCCTCGACGTTTGCTACTTCAAGATCTTCATCTTGAATAGTCCTGAACATGCGTATCGGCTGATGGCGGGCAGCTGGAGAACCAGGCCTAGAATTCATAGGTGAAGATGAGGTGACTGGGTCAGATTTGTAGATATGTGGAGGCGCAGGAGCGTCATCGTCAGAATCAGAGAGTAGATCAATGACTTCTGGCCGTGACGAAACATTCGGGCGCTGATGATAGCCAACTTTTTCGTCTCCATCTTCATCATCATCATCATCCTCCTCTCCGTCATCGTCGTCCTCGGAGTTCACCGAATCGTCAGCATCTTCATCTTGCTGGTCGAACGATGCTTCAATATCTTCGACGTTAGTAGAGGCGTGAAGAACTTGTTCATCATCGTCCGCGTCATACTCGTCATCTTCATATTCTTCGTCTTCCTTATATTCTTCATTCTCATCCTGTTCATCCTGTTTCCATACGGGACGGCCTGTCAGCTCATCTTCGTCGGCAATCTGGGAATCAGGATCAAGAGCCTCAGCCTCTTCCCGCTCAGCTTCCTCAATATCTGTACCGGGGCCTTCCTCGTCATCTTGGTCGTCTGCATAGTTGCGCATATCATAGTCATCCCCCGAGTCGTTCATAGACTCTGGTACCTGGTTTTCTTGATCCGAATCTGCATGCGACGAATCATCATCACTAGGGGCTTCATCGTCTGACTGTTTACCTGCTAAGCCTCCATATTCGTCATTGATAGCTGGTTCTTCTCGTCCAGTTATGCTCTTATCTTGGAATGCAGCATTGCTATTGGCATCAGCATCGGCATCGTCGTCACTGTCATTTTCTTTATCAGAAGACAAAATAACAGCATGTTCCTCCGAGACACCGGTGGTAGAGATGAAGGACTGCGGCTGCTTCCCAATCAATGATTGACTTGATGTGTTGGCTGTGTTTTCATCTATAGGTGGATAAAATTGGCCATCTTGTATGCTAGGGAATGTGCTTGGGGCACTAAACCCTGACGTATACAATGGTGCACCCCAAGCATCCGTGGATGTAGATAAATGTGAAGTAGTGATAGCATTGGACTCATACGCTTGAATCGAACCTTCGCTGATGGATGTAGTGGCTAGAGCTGAGATATTTGGGTCCGGATACAAGCTTATATCATGAGCAGACGTTATCGTAGCATAATTTGCCGTGTCGAAAGACGACGTCATTTGAGGAGGCGCATCGGTTGCGAGACTCGAGAAACTCGGGTTTGTATTAATAAAAGGCTCTGTCGTGGGAGCCGTAATAAGAGAACTCTCGAATGAACTTGTGACAGCCTGAAATTCCGGGTTCACAACATCCATGTTCGTGAAGTTAGTCATGACTTCATGAGCTGCTGAAGCTAGAGCATCTAACCGTGGCACAATATGTGCCTCCTCGTGTGCAAGAGGCACTAGCTCAGGGTGCGATTCGTTTTCAGTCGAGTGTGAAGCGGTTAGTTCTGTGACCGTATGAACAGGTAATGGCGCCTCTGGCGCTTCGCCCATAGTCAAAGTAGAATCAGGTACTAGTCCAGCTGCTATTGAAGGGCCGGTTTCTTCTGGATTGACATGTTTGTGTTCTGGCTGTGATATCTGGGCGGATACCGTACTGGCTATTGAATCCGGTTGGTCTGAGTGTTGGTCGGATATTGGTGACTCTGTCGTGATGTCCGTAAGCCAAGGCTTCTCGGAACTGAGCTTTACAGGCTCGATTATGTTGGCATCTTTGACCGACTCCTCTGAAATAGATTTATCTTGTTTATTAGGGGCATCGCTCTTCTCTTCTTCTTTCTCATGCTCTGGTTCGGGGCTAGCTGATCGACTCTTGTAACGCCAACCATTATTTGGCCGGTTAAAATTGGAACGTCTGCGATCTGTGCTAGAAGAAGCCTTTCTCTTCTTCGTTGCTTTTTCAAGAATAGCATCTTCTTCGTCCCAGAGATCGAGGCCCCCTTCAAATAGAGCACCATAAGACATTCTAGCGCGCTTGATAAAGGCTGGAGAGGCGAACTCATCCACGCTTTCTCGGGAACGCTTTATGCTAATGAGTTCCTGCAAATGCTCTATGGAGTTCTCATCTCTAACTCCGCTTTGTTGCTGCTGGAGTCTGCGGACAGGGGTTCCGACTATAGGCAAGTTGAGCTCAATATCGGTCGGCAACGGAATCGGACTTTCAAAAGGTGTAATTTCTGCCTGCTCAGGAGAAGCTTCTACGCATATTATCTTTTCGGTACGGTCGTCGCCAATGCTGGCCTAAACAGAGAGCAAACGCACTAGTAGTTAGCATATGACATAGATTATCAAACTAGTCTCGACAGGCGCATGTGCTGTATGCGCGTAAACTTACCAAGAAGTTCGCTTTGGCACAAAATATTATTTGATGCTCAATAACGCCAGGCATGGCTGCGCTGGCTGGGCGATCGCCCCAGCGTACGCCATCTAGACTGAGGATCAACTCATCGCCGCAGCCTAAATTTAAGTTCCTCAGTGCCTTGGCTGCGGGGCCCTCAAACTGTACGCGGACAATGCCGCGGTCACGGCGCTTGCGCGCATCTGGATTCGCTAGTAGAAAGGCAATCGTATGGTGTACAATGCTATAGGGCCATACAACGGTGATGACGCCAGCAACGGTACAGGCAGCGGGCGAATCTAAGGTAGGCGAGAGCGCAGAAATATCGGTTGGCGCTATGGCGCGCAGTGTTTTTGAAGATCGAGAGACCATGATTTGAGCATCCAAGGAGGAGAAGAACAGAGAGCGCAAGAAGTCGAAGTATTTCGTGTGATAACGAGTGGCCTTGGGTTAAAACAGCTGCTGATTGTTTAGCAAAAATGCGCTAGTCGGTAGATGTTGTCGTGTAGCTTCACAGAATTGAGTTGCCCATATCAATAATGCTGCTTTAGAGATCCCAACAATGAGTCTAGCTCTAGCTTGGGGCCGAGTAGCAAAAAAAAAAATTGGCAGGCAACGTAATTGCGCCAAGGCTAGCTTTAGGTACTGAGTTGTTGTGTTGTTGCTAAAGCTTTTGGTTGAAGATGTCGGTTGTCAAAATTGTCAGCCTTGTCTAATTTTTTTGGTGGACAGAATGTTAAGCTGGGGAGATGCAAATCTGGTTTCTAGTATTCAAGGCAACAAAAGAGGAATCAAAATATTGACTTTTTCGCAGCAATTGCCCGACAAATGCGTTTGTTGTTCTTGACCTTGAACATTAACCGCCAGCTAGCTATAAGATTGAAGCGGGAAGGCGGTGAGTAACATCTCCTTGTGGCGCTTGAAAGCAGCCAGCCACAGGCATCTAAGTAGCCACATCGTGTGCTTCCATCAAAGCTAAATTGACTTCTGGTTGCTATCACTGGATCTCTTGATGGCAGAATACCGTATACCGGCGTTCTTTATCTAGGCACTAACCCCACGGTCTCAGTGTGTCCGATAGGTCGACAACCGGAGCTTTTGCGAACAGAGTCACACCACTTTGAAGTTGACTATAGACTCTCTTTCACTTTGTCTGCTGCTTATGACAGCTAAATGGCAAATAAATAGCTCTATGTGGTTGTATTGTGTCATTTTTGTAATTGTTAACCTATTTTGACAGCCAGGGTTTCATTATAGCGTGAATAAACGCTATAGTCGACGGTCTTGTCTTTACTATGATACATATCGACATTAGTATATAAGCTTAGCTTGCTTATATCCAGCTTAATACTTACAAATTGAAACCTTCATTAGGGTTTATGAATAACATATTTCAAAGCCATCCAACCGCAGCACGGCAGCACGAGTAGCGTGATCCATCAACTTCAAACATGATTAACTGGTACATTTTCCAGCAGCTCATATTCTATATAAGAAAAGCCATATTCCCATCATTTACCCTTCTCATCCCACTTATCTGCTTACCTTCCCCGTCTTCCTCTCATATGCAATATATGTCTAAGAAGCTTTTACTCTATCATGGCATCCCTATTCTCCGCTCTGAGAAGCCTACTTCCAGGAGTTGATGCCTCCTCGCGGCCTTGTCATTCTTTCAGCATCAACCGCATCGCTATCATCGGTGGTGGGCCATGCGGTCTCGCCGCTGCTAAATACCTACGCGCGCAAAACACCTTCGGCACCATCGACATTTTCGAGCGTCAAGCTGCTAATGCCGCCGGCGGTATATGGTTCTACACACCGGAAACTGCCGCCGTACCGTCGCTTCCGCAGACTAGTCCGCTAGCCGCTCCTCACGACGCTGTCACGGGCACCCAGCCACCGCTCTATGCGTCAGCTATGTATGATGAGCTACATGCTAATATCATGGGCACCCTGATGCAGTACGAAGACACGCCGTTCCCATCTTCTGCGAAGCTGTTTCCCTCACGCCAGATAATCCGCCAGTATGTTCTGGATTACGCAGAGGATGTCAAGGAACTAATAAAGTTCTCGCACAACGTTCTGCGTGTTGACCTAACCAATGCCAACGGCCAGGATCAGTGGATCGTAGAAGTCCAAGACTCGGTCTCCGGTGCCAAGACCGCCTCCGTATACGATGCCGTCATCATCGCCAACGGCCACTACACTCTCCCCTACGTACCCAACATACCCGGCCTTGCCGAGTTTGCTGCTGCCCATCCAACAATCGTCAGCCATAGCAAGCAATACCGCTCAAAGGATACCTTTGCCGACAAGAAAGTCATCGTCGTTGGCAATGGCCCCTCTGGCTCTGACATTGCACGGCAAATCAGACAGTGCGCCGCTAAACCTTTGTATCTTTCTGTGCGCCACAAAACGTCTCCGGAGAGACTCGCCCATATCGGCGCCGAGGAAGTCACCGAGATTGCCGAATTCTTACCCGCTTCTCGCGGTGTGCGCCTAACTGACGGCCGTGAAATCACCGACTTGGACGCCGTAGTATTCAGCACTGGATTCTTCTTCAGCTATCCGTTCCTACCGGGTCTAGAAGCAGAACTGATCAAATCCGGCCGAGGCGTGCACGGCCTCTACCAGCACATATTCTCAATCCAACATCCAACGCTAGCATTCACAGGTTTACTACAACAAGCTGTTCCCTATTCTGTTTCAGAAGCTCAAGCTGCCGTTGTCGCTGCTGTGTGGTCCGGAAGAAAGACATTGCCTGACACAGTAAAGATGCAAAAGTGGTATGAAGAGCTATACAAACAGCGCGGCGAAAATTTACATAGTATGCCTTCTGGTACAGACGGGCTATATATCAACAAAATGCACGACTGGGCTGTGGACGCCAGTGTTAAAAAACCTCCATACTGGGACGAGTATAAGATGTGGCAGCGCAAGTTGTTTAACGAGGCTAAAATTCGATTCGAGAGGGGCGGTTGTTCAGCGATGACTCTGGAGGATCTAGGGTTTGAATACCCTAAGTTGCCAGAAGAGATCAATACCTCACCAATCATAGATATGAAGACTTGAGAACTTGTTTTGTCTTTTCTATAGATACTAATAGCTAGTTACTATTAAAAAAATTTTGACTTTTTTTTTTCTAATCATTAATCTTATTGAACTTGCTTAGTACCCTTCCCTTATCATATAAATTATCAATTGTGAAGATGCTATGGCCTAAGATAAAAAAGTAGATAGGCTCTGTCTTTGGCTCTAGTATAAAGAAAATTTTTTTTTGAGTAAAGGCAAAAATAAACCTTTTGAATATAATATGTCTTTTTTAAGATCCCCGGAACAGGAACGCCATATCTTCCGTCGTAAGAGAATCCATTGCGCGATTGTCGTTGTTGATTGTAGACCTAATCATACGAGCCTTCTTCTCCTGAAGCAAGACCATTCTACTCTCGACGGAATCTTCAATAACAAGGTTTGTGATTGTGCACGGTCTGCACTGTCCAATACGATGGCATCTGTCGGCAGACTGCCACTCAACTGCCGGATTCCACCATCTATATAGTAACTCTTTGTTAGATTTTTTATCGGCTAAGGTGGATTAAATCGAAGATGGGGGTTACGGTGACTTACGGTTCGATGAGAAATACACGAGAGGCCTCTGTCAAGTTCAAGGCAACACCACCAGCACGAAGCGAGACTAGGAAGCATTCCACATCGACATTTGTCATGAAGTGATCGATAGAAGCTGCTCTCTGGGCAGGCGTCATGCTTCCATCTAGCATGACAGTGGTGAAGCCAGCATGTCTCAATCGCCACTCAATGAGTTGTAGCATGGACGTGAACTGGCTGAAGATGATGACCTTGACGGTTTCAAAATTCGACCGCGACATGTATAATTCATGTAGTAAGAGCTCAATCTTGGTTGACGATGTCCAGTTCTCGTTGTTGATACGATTGATGATTGTAGACTTCTTCATCTTGGTAGTGTCTGGAATTGTATCAGACTGACCAAGATCAACAACAAGGTTGACGTGACAACGAGGGCACTTTACATTGCCCGGAACATTCAAAGTCTCTTCTACACAAAGACGACAAAAATGGTGCTTGCAACGACTTGAAACGATGTCGTCTGCTGGAGATTCACAGATGCAGCATTCAACGGCGCCATCTGCGTCGGACAGATTTTTACGTAGAATCAGATCGGGATGATTAGCGACCTGACGCATTTGCATAATCAAGCCGAAGATATTTGCGTAATTGTTGAGGAGTACCTGGCGAGCAACATAAGTGTCAAACTTACGTTGGCTGTTGTTCATGATGCTGTTGGCAAGGTCCTTCTCAACTTCACCGAAAAATTCACGGCTAATACGCATGTCTTTGACTGGAAGCTCCATGGAATCCATATGATCTTTCTTCTGTCTTCTCAACATGATGCGATCCGTGAGGAGACGTAGCTTGCGAAAAGCCTCGGCGCCACTCCCGTCATTGCCATATTTCTTGATGGGGGTTAGAAGCTCGTAGTTGAAGACAGAGTGATGCTGCATGCCAGGGCAGGGGCCTGTAGTAAGAAAATGCTGGTTAGTAAACATGACAAATATAGTATGGAGTACTAGAAAGTTTAGTTAACGTACAGTTGTTGCATCTTTTGGTATCTTTATCAATGTTCCATTCGACTTGCTCGCAGCTACACATGCGGCAAAAATACGAGATAAATGGCTCAATATTCAGGAATCGCAGTAAAGAAAAGAACTCGCTGATTCTGTTTTGTAGCGGTGTTCCAGAAAGGCACCACCTAAAATCGGACTTTAAGGCAAAGCATGCCTTTGCGGTGCTAGTGGCTCGTTCCTAAGGCTATTAGCACATGAATGATGAAGATGATTGTAGGATGCTGACATCCATACCTTGATTTCGTGAGCCTCATCTAGAATGACTCGTCGAAAGTGAAGAGCGTGGATGGGACTGGGAATTTTGATAGTATCCGCGCCTCTAGTTTTGTGGTTTGAGGTACCCTTTTCTTGTCGACGGAACAGAGACTCTAGAGAGTTGTAGGACATAATAATAACATGGTATTTGTTAAGATCTGCGACAGTCGCCTTCCGCGACTTTGCTTGAGAACCGTGGTACACAAAAGTCTTGAGTTTGTCATTTGTGTAGGACTTAATTTCATTTACCCACTGTATGATGGCAACGGGAGGGACGAGAACTAGGGATGGCTTATCACTGGGAAAATCGGACATGATAAGTGACACTGCCTGGATAGTTTTTCCGAGACCCATCTCATCTCCGAGTAGCCCGCCTTTCCATTTGGTCTTTTCCATACCGAGCATCCACGCAAGGCCTTCACGCTGAAAAGGCTTAAGTTGGCGCGATATCCCGGCGGGCTGAGGGGCTAGTTTTGGCTCAAGAATTGGCATTTTCTCGAGGTCATTCCACATAGTCTGCAGCAAAGGATGGTGAAGTTCAAGTTTCTTTTGAATGTCACTTAACTTTTCGCGACGGCGTCTAGGTCTACCGGCCAAGTTGAGTAAGGGTTGCTCCTCTGTATCTGAAGAAGGGGGCAGACTTTGAGGTGCGAGAGGAAGAGGTTCTATTTCCACTTCAACGTGGGGGTTATTGATATTGTCATCAAGTTCATCAGAGGGTTCAGAGTCCGAGATATTTATGACCCCAGCTTGAGTTTCGGAGTGATTGTTTGGTGACTGCTGAGGAGGAACAAGACTATCGCTAATTGACATTTGCTCGATTGAACCATCGCCAGTCAACAACTGACCAGCCGTTTCATATCCAGATTGCAAGTGATAATGAGAAGCAAAGGATATTTGCGTGTACGTATCAAAAGCGTCTCCATGTGCCGATTGGGAGGGAGCATTATCGCGAAAGTAAACATGGTCGTAATTAGTCAGCTGGTGGTTTGTTAACTCGGTGCTTATATGATTCGACGTATCTCTAAGAGTAGTAAAGCTGTCATCGGATTTGATACGCTTATTGGAGCCATCTGGTTGCTCATCTCGTGGACGCCGAGTTCCAGATGACGAAGCGTCTCCAAAGAAAGGAGTGCTCATTATGGTATTGCTAAATGGAGATATCCAATCTGAAGAGCCATACTCATAACTGGCAAACTCAAGCAGGGGGGCATTAGATGGCTCGCCGTCATTCAATGACTTTGAGTAGAATGGCTGGCCTGTGAAATTCATTTTGGCGATTCGTCTGCTTCTGCGTTGCGTTGGGCGGGAGGGAATTTGACACTCGATACGTATTCTAGAAGACGTTGATGCACTAGTACCCTCAGAAGAAGCAGAAACGCCAATGGAGATGGGTGCAGTGGAATATTCGCTTTTGGGGGAACCTGAAGCCAATGACACAGAGTTTGTGGTAACGCCCGTGGAAATGGGAGTCTGCATAGGCTGTGTAGAGGAAGCTTGCGATCTCGTGATACGTCGTGATGCAGTGCTAATTGCATTAACGGCGTTACTAGAAGGGTTTGATGCAGAAGAAGTAGTATCAGAATCAGAATCAGAAGGAGATTCAATGGAAGGAGATATAGTAGCAGCACACGCTATAATACGAAGATGGTCAGCATGCACACAAGATAACCACTCAAAGTGGCGACGGAGATGGAAGCAGAACGACGCAGATAAAAGGGCAGTGAATGAGAGAGAATGAAGAAGATAGCAACGAGAAAAAGAGGCGCAGATGATGAACGGAAAGTGCCCTCTTCGGATGCGATCACATGTGTGTTTTTGAGGCGTAGGCTATGTGACCTTTGTAGGAACAACTTCGTCAGGGTTGGAACCAGATAGCAATATTGACTTAACAGAGGCACAAAAGAGCAAAGGGCACTACTACTTACAACGAGGACTACGCCTTTTGCTATTACGAATAGTGAGCAGCCGGTCCATAGTGTTACTCTGCGCCTAGAACTTTGATATATGTGCGATATATCCAGCAAGCGAGCCACTCGTTGATAGACAAGTGTACTTTAGCGAGAATAGAGAGCTTAGCTGGCAGGGCGCATATAGCAATGCTGAAACTTAGTTGGCTGGCTGCAGAGGAAGGCAGCCAAAACACAGAGCACGTAGAAGAACACAAAAAGACTGACACCGGCAGCAAAGGCAAAATATGGCGCGGGGAGGAATTCGGTTCGTTTGCCTGACGTTTGATGAAGTGAAGCTGAATCCTGGAGTCAGCCGGCGGCCATCAACGGTGGGAAGATAGCCCTCTAAATAGGTCCCGACACTACGCAACTCAGTACTGCTGGCAGTTTTAGAGCAATACAGCCCTCAAGCCCTATCTAGGGGGCTTTTATTCGATTTGTTATTTTCAGCTAGGCGATGGCGATGATGCCTAGACTAGTAGGCTAGGCAAGCCCGAAACATGTGCTAGGATCGTAGGAAGTTAGGAATCGCTAGGAAATCATGGGCGCACGTGATTTGGTAACAGCCAACAACGCTTTGCAGCCAACCGGCGACTTTTGTCATCGTAGCGGATTTGCAATATTGTTCATTCTTATCTTGAGTAGCAATGGCTAGGCATAGCACTTAACGAACCTAACGCGAAACTGTCGTTGGCGGTGCCGATTCAGCCTGCAATTTGACTAGTAGTACGAAATACCTGCCGTTTCATGGCCCCACTATAGACTGCGCTATAAGGCAAAAGCAGGCGTTGGGCTAGGCAGCCATGGCTGCCTAGCCAGGTAGCATGTAAAGTGATCTAATATACCCAAGAAACATGTGAATCAAAACGCTGATCTGAGTGATAGAGGCTGGCTAGTAAATAAAAGTTTTTATCATACCTGCAACAGTGAGTGTTGTTTGTTGTGCGGCTGTCTGTGTCTGTTTGGTCTGTGAATCGACGCCACTAAACCGATACAACTCCAGGCTAGCGGTGATTAGAGCGGTGTTTACGTTTCTCAAAGCGGAAGTAGCTTGGCTAGAGAATTGACAAGTTCCCGTTTGCTGAAGTCGTGTTCCGCAAGATAACCTTTTACTTAATCTTTTCATATCTCGCTGCATCATTGCCTTCAACAACAACCCTCAAAATCACCGGCTTTTATCATCTTCTTGTCGCTAGAATCGCACAGATCATCATGGTGTAAGTTTTACGCATGGCTCATAAGCCTTCCTCGTTGCTCGTACCACACTCGCTAATATCTACTTTTAACCAGTCGCAATGGTCCAGGAAACCGTATCACGGGACCGTACGTTTGACATCCCGACTCTTGGCTAAATCCATGCTAACCCAATATCATAGAACGTCAGCGTTGACTGACTTCCTAGCTGTATGTCGTTTTGTTCCATATGTGTCTCTCCGTCGACCTGAGGCTTATCCATGCTAAACCATATGCAGGCAAATAACATATCGGCATCTACCATTCGCAGTACTGCAGAACAACGTCGTCGACTGATCATTGAGCAGCAGCAGATAATGCAAGCTACAGCTCGCACCGATGCCGAAGCAGAAGCTGCCATCAATCAGCCCGTCGACAGCGTAAATGAAGAATTGGGTGCCACTGTTACTGCGAGATCGCGTCCTGCGAAAGGTACCAAGAAACGCAAGCGAGGCGACTCTGATGACGATGACGACGATGGCGACTCTGATGAACAGCCATCTGCCGACGGTGATGCTGGGCCTAGCAACCACGCCATCAATTTTAATCCGCTGAGGCAGATGTCGGACTGCGAGACTTGCAATAAAACCTTCACAGTGACTCCCTATCACCAGGCCGGTCCTAATGGCGGATTGCTTTGTACAGAGTGCAATCGGGAGGCTTCCAAAGCTCAGAAAAGGAATCCAGTCAGGGCTACTAGGCAGCGGCGAAAAGTCGAGATTGCTCGCAAGACCCAGAAAGACATCATGGACCGCGTCGCACACTTCGGTATCAAGAGTTTGTCGTTACAGTGCATTGAGGTTCTTATCAACAACCTTTCCCTAGCCGAAGATCTCCTCAGCGTGCCGGAGCACATAGTTGACGGTGTGCTGCGCAAGCTTTCCAAGCGACGACTTCTTAACTCAAAGACACTGCTCTTGTTTGCGCAGCCCCAAACCACTAGTCTGATGCTTTATGACGGCGCATATCTGACTGGTGAAGATCTCGAATATTGCTTCAAGACATGCCCCAACCTCAGTCGCTTCATCATGCGCAACGCCATCAAGTTCAAGGGCTGTATCATGGATGAAATGATTGCCCGCAAAACCCCCATCACGGAGTTCCACCTACATGGCGCTAACTTGCTCCCGGTTGCCTCGTGGGAAGCATTCTTCACCGCTCGTGGAGACCACCTGCAATCGATTACCATCAGCTTTCCTCATGAAGATTTTGGTGACGATACTGTCAAGCTGATGGTTCAAAAATGCCCCAACCTGCAGCATGTATCATTACGTCAGATTCGCAATCTTACTCACGCTGGCCTCATAGCTCTCACAAAGCTATCCAAGTTAACATCGCTAAGTATAGAGAGCACCAATGGAATTCCAGAGTTCGCTTATATCAGCTTAATATCTTCCATAGGCGGTCAGCTTAGTTCGTTGTCAGTACGAAATGCGTCAGGTATCGACGATTCAGTCCTTGCTGTCATACATAAACATTGCCGGAAGCTGCGCAAACTGCGCATCACAGAGAACAGTTGCTTTACAGACGAAGGCTTGGCAGCATTATTCAAAGACTGGGAAAACCTGCCGTTACGTGTTCTCGATCTTCACCGGTGCCAGCGCCAGCACGAGACATCGGATTCTAGTGAAAACATTGGCGTTGGCTCGTTAGCCCTACAGGAAATCGTTGCCCACTCGAGCAATGCTCTGCGGGAACTACACTTGGCCCATTGTCGTGGCATCTCTCCAGAAGCCTTTAATATCTCGTTTAACGAAGCTGGCGGTTTTCCTCAGCTCAAGTATGCCGAGCTTTCATTCTGTGCCGAATTGCGCAATGAGCATGTACAGAAGTTGCTTGCTGTCTCGCCAAAACTAGAACAAGTCATTGTATTCGGATGCATGTGGCTGAACTCTATCGGGCCGTTGCCGCCGAGGATCCAGATCATTGGGCTTGTAAGTGAGCCCGGAATGGTTATTGGTAGGCCGATGCTTCGGGCATAGTGATGAGGGCGGAAGGGTCTTTTCTTAACTTCATCTTTATTTATCCGGGAGAGCCTCGGTAATATGGAAAGAGTCCGGAAGTTTTCTTAGAAGCAATAAAAGTTATATCGAACGAAAGACTCGCTCGGGGACACGTGAGTCAGAACCAGCCGGGAAATACGGGCCGCGTTGCAATCTTCAAGTTGTATTCGAGGAGTCCATCGCTATGGTCTCTTTCGCTGTTCCAGGATCTAACATTTACTTATAGACAGGGCCAGTCTACCAGTCAGTGGCCCATATTTGACAGAATCCATTTACTCTTTATCTCACTCAAAACGTAGACACACATTTGAAGGCTTCATAGTTGAAGAAAATGTAGCCGCTGTCAGCGCTGCCCAGGGCAGATTGATTGTCTAACTGCAACAGCAGCTAGTCAGTCACTATCTTAGCAGCCAGTGACTCACCAAGTCAACAGCAAAATGGCAACTAAGACAACTCACCAGACGATAATAATGATAGGAGATTGTGGGTTATCGCTAGACAGGCATCTGAAGATAAGATATCACAGGCGTGAAGTTTCGTCTAATAGGTAACAGACAGTAGCATTTTCCCTGCGTCAAAGCGGGAATATGAAGAAGACAACCCAAAAAAAATGTAGCCATTTGCACTGCACCCGTCGCATTGCTACTAAGAGGGCATTTTTGGGAGGGGAAGCTAGGAGACAAGGAAAGCCTATGAGCTTGGTGGCACGGTGACATATCAATATAGCCAGCTGATCAGTGGATGGATGGTCAACTTTCAAAGTCTTCTTGTTCTTAGGTTGGAGGTTTCAGGGCAACTAACGCTTTGTTTGAAAACGCACTGTTGCAGCGAGAAGGTCTTTCGAGGCATGATAAGGGGCTTAATATAAATTAGTACTAGCTATACGCTCTGAAAAGAACAACTAAAACAAATGTCTATATAGGTGCACTATCAGCGTCTTCTTCTGAAATCGTGCCCTAGAAAAATTGAATGCCGCCTGGAAGATATAAAAAAAAGGTGCTGTTAATTGATTATACATAATAGTAGTGGTCCGAGTGCCTGCTTTCAACAGCCACGTTTTCTTTTTACCTCTTATAGGCAATACTTTTTTCAGCTAAACGTACATATTCTGAGACTATTACTGCAGTTGAGGTTATTTTTTATATTTGTCTTCTTTATCATTGATTTTATTCAGTCGCCATTAGGAAGTTACAGTGGTTGAATACTATATCATTTCAAAACGGTAACGACGGATTGAAAAGCACAGTCTAGGTATATCATAATGGCAACGGAAGAAAGAGATGGAATATCTTGACGTACATGGTACTTTTCTTTAAGTCATTAACCTTTTTTTGCAATCATTAATCTTATTGATGCTCAAGATATAGACTAACTAATACGTGGTCAGGACAGAGATCTTTTTCTATATAGAACTAGAACGCTGAGCTTGGCGATTGGTAAATCTAGATAAGAAAGCTTAACCCCATATTGAAGTGCATGCCAAAAATTATGACCTAAGATTAGACAGTCAAAACAACAAGGTAGAGATCCCATGGCATTGTTAATATCTCTGTTTTCTCCTTTTAACCTAGCAACATAAGTCAGTGATACTAGTCGATATCGTGAACTTTTCACCTCCATGTACAAAATATAAATATCAAAAACACAACAAGAACAAGTAGACTCCGTCACATGCCAAATATATCTTGACCATATTTAGCGTCCAATCCGAACTCCAACAAAACATGAAAGGCTTGCTAGGAACGTGGACCGAGGAATCAAAAATACTGGTTCCGCTCCCGAAGTCAACCAACAAGGGATTGTTTTGGTGAGACTCGACCCTGAAGAGATCATATTCTTTTACTCTAATGGCACATTTCCTTTTATTTGGGGGAGGCTTGATACGAATCAAAGGGTGGCCAGGATCTCATAGTAGCAATTCATTTAATAGTCCTTGAATAAGTGAAGAATGATAGTTATCTTCCTGATGATCAAATGCTGTGATAGTCAGAAAATCTTCATCTACACCCCCCCCCCTCCACCCTCATTAACACGCAGGTAAAGAAGCCAAAGAGAGACCGAGAAACACGGAAAGAGAAAATCACACCTTGTTCTTTTCTTTCAACTACTACCAATCAGTAGTAATAAACATCGCAACTTTGCGTGATTCTGTTGCTTAGCTTCACCAATCTCCGAAACTTTCTCCCATTATATAATTCCTTTGCCCTTTACTCAGGTCTCCAAGTACTTTTGAACATTAAACTAAGATAAGCCATAAAAAGCAACCATATTTTATAAGCTAGCAGGAAAACAACATGCAGAGTACGACTGTAAATCACATACATAAGTAGTAACTGTATAGTTGCAGTGATGGTTGAGATTAATATGATAGGTTGATACTATAATATCCAGGCCTAGAACATGATATTACTATGTAGAAAATGCAAGGCAAGACCGAGCAAAGCATGTGAAGATGCTGATCACGCAATAGAAACGTGATAGGTTGTTATGCCGAATTGTGTAGACTTATGTTTTCCTCAAAATAGGAAAAAGAGTTGTATCTGGCAAATTTTCATAATTTAGACGCAAAATCTTCAGATTGCCGCGCAACTTTCAACGAGCGGTTAACGCAAAAAGGTTGAGTCTCTTCTCTTTTCTGGTGGGTTTTAGTATACAGTGTATTGCTTATGCGCTATGCAATAACAACTGTCTGTAATGGGAACAGCTCTGACCCGTCGTTCGCATTATGACGCTTTAATGTATTAACCTTGGCAGAAGTTGTTCTTCTCCAACTTCATCATCCCGGCGTACACATTTCGGGCGCATCTTCTTATTTTGCTACAATCGCAATTACTAGTTAAAGAAGTGAAAATTATACAGTGCGCACGTTCATCTGCTAAGTTGTCGCATGAGAAGTCCGGGCTAACATGTTATTCAGAAGCCCCCGATGTAAGTTACTGTTTAGGCTTAGTGATATTGAGCCATCTTCAGTCGTGCATCATTGGGGTTTCGCCCGGCGGATTCCCTAGCGTATCCTTCTGATGGCTTACGCTACGACCATAAAGTCTGCCGCTGCCTTCAGACATATTGGGAAGGAAGAACAGAAGGAAGCATAAGAAATAAATTTAGTCTGTCTTACTCATATGTTTGGAGTGTGCAAAGAAATAAAATCCAATCGTCGTCAGCGTAATATTTGGGCAAACGAGGCAGAGATATAACTTAAGAGACTATGTGAGAAAACAATACCCGCCAGTATTTCTTTCCATAACGTCACTTTTAAAAAAAACTTAATATGAGATAAGATTAGGATGCATAACGTATCTTCAGAGTTTAAGTATTACTAGGAACGGTAACAGCAGCAGATGGCACACCTAGTGCTAGTGCTGATAAGTATCAGGAGTTCTAAAAAGTGTCACATAAAAAGTAAGAGTGGTAGCAACTTGTATGAAATGTGATTGGAGTGTTAATTAATGCCGCCATCCCTTTATTTTATTAGCAACGATCAATGCCAGGCTATTCGCTAAGTAAATCAGCAAGTGGCAAAGAAGCCAAAAAAAAATGATGAAAATGAAAATGAAGGGCAGCCATTCAAAACATCATGAAGAAGGGTGATGTCATTTCTATTAGGTAGGCCTCTTATACAAGCAGAAAACGGAAGGATACACAAAAACATCTGTGCAAAAGGCTAGCCATCCAACAAAGGAAAGAGCCCTTGGAAGCAACAATAACGCGAATCGAAGACTCGAGGATGAGATGATTTTGAGTAACCATAGGATTGTTTGGTTTGTCACTTAATAATTACACACATTCACAATATATAAGGAACAAGGCTTTTTGTACTCAAATATTTATATATAGATATTTTAAAAAGAATATTGTGTTACTAATAAAATAGATAAGTTTTAGAAGTCGAAAACAAGAAATTCAAGTACTTTCAGAATAAAAATTAGAAACAAATTCACTTCCGGAATCCAGCAGTTCAATGCATACGATAAGAAGATCGGCCTTCCCTATGGAAAGGATGAGAGAAATGAAAGAATAAGAAATAGCGCATCGAGAAAAAAAACAAGGCTATCCGAGATAAAGTGTGTAAATACAAAAAAAGTGGTGAAACAACCAAAAGATAGATGGTGAAAAAAAAAATAAGAGCAAGGAAACAACTCTTCGGAGTTGAGGAAGAGAGGACCAGCTCCACGTAAATCATACAAGGAAAGAAGTGAAAAAAAAGGCCACTCGCGCAAGACCATATGGCAGTGACTAATCAAAGTAGCCGCATCTTCAATTATGGCTCTGTAGGTGCCGAGTAGTAAGAAGGTATAGTCAGTCTCTCTGAGAAGAGAGAACTGCTTATAGAGTAGCAGCGAAATTGATATCGAGCTGGAAGTAGTTCTTTAGCCGCGATTCAAGATCCTCGTCTGAGACACGGTCAGCAGCAGTGGAAGAGCCCTCAAGAACAGAGCGCTTTGAGTTGCCAGAAGTGCAAGTGCCGGTGTGCTGCAGGTAGTTGAGGTGGGCAATGATGGACGAGGTCAGCTGGCCACCGTTGCAGGAGACGTTAGCATAGCCATCGCACTCCGCGAAGTCAGTAGCATCGTAGGCAGTGTTGAGGGAGCTGCCCTCGTCGATCCAGTACTCAGGTGAGGTGTGGCGGTAGCCAGAGATGATCGGAGGCAGACGGGGCACAGGGTCATCCAGCTTGGTGACGCGGTTTTCGGTGCCGTCCTGGGCGGTGACGAACTTGACAAAGGCTTCGTTACCAACACGAGGAGAGCCGTATGTGTACAGCTCGGTGGGAATACCAGCATTGCGCAAGTGGGCAGCAGCAATAGTGGCGACAGCAGCGCCCAGCGAGTGGCCGGTGGAAATTACAGTATAATCTGGATAGGCGGCCTTAGCGGCCTTGACAGCTCCCGTAACAACGGCCTCGGTTTCTTCCCAGGCCCACTGGAAGCCGTCGTGAACAAGGCAGTCGGCAACCAGGTCGCATGACACCAGGGCGAGGGACAGGTTAACGATCCAGTTGCGGATGTTGGATGAACCGCGGTACGAAACGACGATCTCCTTGCGGACATCGTCACGGCCAACAATAACGGCCATATCGGTCTCGTCGCCACTAGTGTTAGAAGTCAATATCGTCAGTGTCATGTATACTATGAAGACAGTGCCGGCAGAATAAGCTCACGTGAACGAGGTCAGCACCACGGCGCCGTTAGACACTACGTCGGCACAGTTATCGTAGGCGCAGGCCACGGAAGTATTGTTAGCAACGTCGGCATTGCAGTAGGCGGCCTCAGCCCACTGGACGTAGAAGTCGAGCTCCTCGTAGAGAGTCTCAGAGATGTCTATATTATAAGAGTTAGGAGATATTTACATATGTTACTTTTCTGTAAAGAAAACTTACCACGGCCTTTAACCTTGATGATCTCGTCACCGCGGCGGATGACGGCAGCAGCCGCAACGGCAGCATAGTTGATAATAGAGCTGAACTTCATAATGACGGATGTGAGGAAGATGTAGGAAAGAGGATATATAAGAATATAGACAGGTGAAGAGAAGTAGCAAATACTAAAGATGACGAGTATGTAGTTCAACCCCAAGATCGATAGCTAGATCAACAAGCTCTGACTAGTCTGGAGAACAAGAGAAGTAGATGATGCAAAAGGCACGGGGGACCTCGAAGGGTTTTATGATGCTGGCGATAGTACGACGCCAGACACTTGCTAGCCTAAGCATCCAAGTTGTTGCTTGTTGCAGCTGGAGTTGGGGGAGTAGAGGAAGGAGGGAATATTCACGACTAACACTAGCTAAGTCAAGACGAAAGGATGATAAGAGGAGGTGAGGGGGGGGG
>LXGT01000243.1:0-47363 GCA_001640655.1 Endoconidiophora laricicola | reverse complement strand
ATATATAGAACAACAACAACAACAATAACATGTACAACATCCTCAATAGTGTAGTGGTGATCATACCTGCTTGTCACGCAGGTGACCTGGGTTCGATTCCCAGTTGGGGAGTGTCTCTTTTTGCTTGAGTTCCGTTTGTTGAAGCAATTGACAAGAAGATAATGTATACCATAACCCTAAGAAAACCCTAAGAAAGGAAACATCACCTTCCGGTTACAGTCCAAACCTACAGATGAGTGAAGTACTCTCGTACTACTTACTAGCCTCCTGCTCCCAGGGTTCTGTTCACTGGGCCAGACAAGGAGCCTTGACAACATCTCACGAATGTACATAGTCTTCTTAGATCTCAGACTGCCTAATTCGGTCCTTGAACCACGCAAAGGCAGTATAATTAGTTAGTCATCGTCATCAACCTTAAAGCCATAGTATAATGCAGAACTACACAGACACGAATATAGAAGCTTAACAAACGTATTGAGAGAGTACTATAACTTAACACACTAAAACACGCAGCAAGCCTCCGCCTCGCCAAGGCTTTCATCGCTGCAGACATTACCTTTGAGATACCACACACCCATGAATAAATCTACCGAATTGTTCCCTAACCAACTCCGCGCCGCCATTAGTCTTACTCTTACGCCTCTGTTGAAATAAAGGCGTATCTTTGCAACATTGCCATCTTCTCTTCTGGGCTGACTTCCGTGTCCGAGTAGACCATGCGGATATCCTTATCCTTCTTCTTCTTATCCGCCGCTGGCTCAGCCATGGGCTCCGGTTTGGCTTGTGCCTTGGCGCTGTTCTCGGCAGACCGAATCAGGTCGTCAATGTCATCGTTGCCAGCTAAGCCACTAAGAGAAGCACCTGGATAGCCGGCACCAGATGGCGGCCAGTAGCTAGGCTGTGATGGTCTAGAAGGGAGGCCGGCGGGAAGACCCGCTTGCGGCCGAGGCGGTAAGGTACTAGCATAGCCAGAGAAACCTGGAACTTGGCCAGGACCTGGAGGTGGATATTGCACAGGCTGTATAGATAATATGATGCGTTAGTATTACTGACAGAAAACCGGCTCCATTAGATGAAACGGGTTGTAACGTACGTATTGTGCCTGTGATACTGGTGCTTGTGGCAAGTTTTGGGGCGCTTGCTGCTGCTTTGTTGAATCAGCGGGTGTGATTCCGGCAGCCTTCTCGGCCTTGCGATTGGCCACATATTCATGCAGTCTAGCCTTGAGTTCTTCGGGAGTTTCCATCTTAATCTTCTTGCGAGGTGGATGTTTACCGCCACCAGGTACGGGGTTACCCGTGGCAATACGGCGGTCTTCTTGTGCCTGATAGAAGTTCTGGACGATACGGGTCTTGTGTTGTTCGAGGATGTCCTGTGGTATACCCTCCATGCCGAAAATCTCAACGTCAAGGCCTTGTCTGTTGGGCAGAGCATGGTCGACTTCGCTGAGCGTTTCTTTGTGCACTTGATTCATATGGACGGCGAGACCTATACATAAGGGAATAAGATGACGACGTTAGCGCTGCACCTATATATTATGATACGATTATAGGAAGTGTAAAGATACTTACCACCAGCTGTATTCAAACGACGACCACATTTATCACACTTGAAATGTTTAGCTTTCTGATGAGAGATGAGTAGCTTCAGATCCTCAAAGTCACGTTCGCCTAGTTAATATATTTCAAGTTAGTTTCCAAATAGCATCAAATACCAAGCAGCGCGTAGTTGCGTAGCAAAGCACCACGCCCACAGATCTCATCTAGCGCATGATCAGAAAAGCATAACTTACAGTAGTAGCACCACGGGCGACATAGAATCTCCTCAATGTCTGGAAAGCTCCGCTTCTTCTTGCCCATGATGGCGGTTTGTAGAGTCTAGAGAAAAAGAAGAGCGAATATGAGCCAAGTCGCAGTCGTTTATAGAGACCAATAATTTGTATATCGCTAAGTGCGTCTTCCTTTGGTCCGTAGATAATTGATCGATTAAAAACAGGAATATCAGATAGATGAAGGGGGAAAAGTCCTCCAAAAAGCTCAAGGCTTGTCGCGAATGCTCTGCGTTTTCAACAAGGCTCCTTTGAAATATGCTAGGATTTGAATTATTTTCAGCACTGCAGCCTTGCAAGTTGCTCTCTATTTTGTGGGGCCTCTTTCGCTGCTACTCTACTGAAAGCAAGGACTTTGAGTGCTGATTGGTTAGACTAGCAACAAGCTCCCAAATAGAGATCTTTCGTGGGTTTCCCTGTGCTACTACATTCATAACTACAAACGCTTCATATTAATAATAATACTATTCATATTCATATTATAGTATATCTCTGCCGCTATAGGGCTTATTCAGACTATCTATTAGCTTTTTAGATTTCTTTTCTAGCCCCCGGGAAAACTGGCTAGATAGCATCAGAGACTCAAAACACTCACCCATCTTAGCTGTCCTCCTCGTTGCACGTGTCAGCAAATACTAGTATCATATGAAAAATTCAAGTAAAACAGTACTTAGTCGAGGACTATGAAATATTATTACAAAAGTTTTACGGCAGTCATTTTGGTCTAACTTATAATTTATATCATCGTAAAGGTGATTGTACCTTAGGTAGCGTGCCTCTAATTCTTACCGTCATAGACGATGGGTGAAATTCCTTCTCTTTCGTCTGCCAGTATGCCGAGACATCCACCACAACCCAAGCCTTCGGCGTTTCCACTTCCAGCATGCCCGTCAACAAGATTGACCCACGGGGTGGGGGGTACTTGTAACCTCTCCACTGACGCTGCATAGCCAAGCCAAACTGTTTCCAGTACGACTTCATAGGCTCAGTCACTGCTATGGCATGTACAAGTGCCATCCGTGTGACCCGTTCCACGATTCCCATATCTGATAGGTCTCCTTCTTCAATGAAAAGTTTTACCTCTGGCTCTTGGCTCGGAGGCATCTTATAGGGATTCGCCTGGATGACTGGCCGTTGGGGTTTGTCGGTATTTGGGAGCCAGATAGCGCGGAAGTTGTCGTAAGCTTCAATAGTTTTCCCTCGCATAGTCTGATATATAAAGTTGGCAACTAGGCGGGGATATAGGATACGATCAAGGTCAATAGACAGTTTTGACTCTGCTTTCCGTTTGACCCAGTAGACTCCATCTGGTGCGTACAATATACTAGTATTGGCATTAGTAACAAGTGATGATTCGTGTGTTGGAAGCCACTTGAACTTACCCAGACTGATAGAATTCATGTGCAGGGGCTGATGGATATTGATAATCTAGCCACATGCGCGATCTCCGAGGGCTTTCCATATACAGCTTGGAACGCTTGTCGTCGGCTCCAAGTTTGGCGATGACGATGTTTAGAAGAGCATCTAGCAGACGTTAGTTGAGACTACTATTACATCATTTCACCCAGTAAGTCTTACCTCGCAGTTCCTTCTGAAGTTCCTTGTTTTTGCTAAAGGCGATATATTCGCGCCACTCTGGATCTGTTCCTCGATATGGCTCTGGCTGATAGACCTCGGTGGTAAATGGGAAGGCCACAAAGAAACCTTCCATTACTTGAAACCCATCCTCATATTCAACATTACTGTTCTCTGTATTACCCGCCTTATCCTGTACAATTTGTTTTCCTTTGGTATCCGTTTTATTCCTTTGTGCTGGTTCCTGGTTGTGCTTCTGTCGATTTTCGGCGTGCCGTTGGTGTTCCTCTTCCGCGTCGTCACCGAAAATGAATGGATCTAGTAGGTCCGTCCACATAAAGGTGGCCAATAAGAGTGACGATGTGCCTAATAGCAATGCGCGACTATCATCTTTTATTATCAGCCATCTATTGTCGAGTTTTGGGGAGATCAGCGCTTACACTGGCCGAGTTGGTGCTCGAAAAGCTACTCGTTGTACGCGGATCGGCGTTTGAGGAGATACATGATGATGGGCAGCACTTCGGAGGGCTAGGCGAGTAGCTCGCCTGCCTAGCAGTCGATTCATCATTGTAATATCAGGTTGATTAACAGTATGACGCGTGGTTTGTTAAGCTCTAATTACGTCAAAATGGAGGCAACGCAGGGCTAAAATAGACTATACAGCGTTTTAGCAAGTGCAGGTTTCGTCAGAACTTAGGGTTGTTCGATATTCACTTGCGAAATAGATTGAACAAGGAAGCTGATAACTAGATAAGCGTAGTGCATACGAAGGCACAAATAATAGTTTTCGGATAATAGATTGCGAACTACTTTTGGTGCTGAGTTTGATTGTGCAAGGCTTTAGAGGCTATCGTGATGTAACCCTAACAAATCAAGCGCACTGTAAACCCAAAAACCCCAAAATTGGGGTCCCTGATCGATATTAAGAAACAGTGCCCTGTCAAACAAAAGCACTGTTGCATCGAGTAGAGCCAGATCCTTTACAAAACAAAATAAGCAAGCCTAGTCAGGATTGCATGTGCAAGTGAACGGATAAATATGACTTATTATTGGTCTGAACTACAGTTTAAGACATGCCAGTAGATCAATTTGTGCACGTTGAGTGAAGGCATTATTCGAAGCAAAATTTTGTTTTAGACTGTATTTCAAGATAAATTCAGTCTAGATATTGAATTACCGGTCCCATTCTAACCCCCACGACGAGAAAAAGGAATATGTAGCAGATAGGAAAGCAAGAAACACCCGCACCACAGATCACATAATGTGGCGATCTAACCTCTACGGCGGGTGGTGGGACCGCCCTTCTTGGGGGTAACCTGGGCACCGGAGGTGGACGCCTGGGCAACGACCGACTCCTTGGAAGTGATCTCGTGCTTCTTGGTCGTCTTGACCGTCTTTGCCTTGTGGGATTCGGCGCCCCAGTAGATAACCATCTGGAGCGCTAGAATGACGTTTAGGACAAAACCAGCAATGAAGCTGTAGAGTATGGTCTTATCATCAACCTCCTGGATGGTGGTGAAGATGCGGGTGAGCGAGCCGATAAGGTAGTTAAAGACCTGTGAATAAACATGTTAGTACGGTTATTCGATGAATATAAGGGATGAGATCCTTCGTAGCGTTTATTTAAAGAAGTTGATGTAACTTACAGTGAAAGCACTCAGCTGACCGGTAGTACCAGACATGAAGATGGAGACTATTTGAGGCACCTTACTGGCAACGCTCAGCACACCGGCGAAGGCCTGTAAATAGACAAGAACTTCCATCTTGACCAAGAGAGGGCTCCAGAGGCAGCTGAGACTGAGGCAGACCATGCTTAGATAATGACCGGCCGAAGCAGGCTTGCCGCTAATCCACAGAAGCATAATGGTGATAATGACATTCTGGATAAGAATTATGGCAGTTTCACCATAGGTGCTGAAGGGGAAGCCATTGCGATTGCTGTAAGACAACGAAATAATGTACGAGATAGTCTCAAGAATGTAAGCGATCACAGAGACACCCTCGGCGGATCGCGAGCTCATGAGTTTGATGATCTGGGGCACCTTGACGATAGAAGAGGCGGCGACGATGCCGAGTCCTAGGCCCTTTGAAATGCCTAGCTTGATACAGGCCTCATCGGTGTGGTCGATATCGAGAAGCAGTGTTTGGTAGCACTTTTCGCCAATGAGCGAGATTCCTAGATCGCGGATAGGCACAGGAAGATTCTGCGTAATGGGCTGTAGAATAGGACGGATGACGTCTACGATAGGAGTGAGAGCTTCCATGGTGGGCGAATACGTCGAAGATGTTGAAGTTAATGAATGGCGAAAGAGAGAGCAGACCTGAAGAGCAAGAAAAGAAAAGAATAGCCAAGAAAGGAACATAAGCCGAATTTAAGGAAAAATAGACTGCATATGTCAAATTAAGATCTGATGATAGTGAAAGACTCGGCAGGGAAGATTAAGTTAAGGCCAGCGCGACAAGTTTTAAAGCCATGGGTGTTGCTCATGCACTGACTAGTTCTGTTTTTAGATTTTAGTGGCCATGGTGCAAGTCTCTGGTTGGTGTTACAGGCGGTAATGTGCTGAAGAGCACCATAGAGAAAAGTCTAACCACAGCCCACTATAAATAACCAAGTTTCCCCAACGAACATAGCTAGTTAAGAAACCCTGCTGTGATAATCTTGTTTTACAGCTCAATTTGGCTTACTAGGGCAAAGTCTAATACTCGCCCATGATTTTACAACGGGGCCAGCTATCCCAACAGAATGGGATTATCGGCAAAGGATGGACGTTTATGCTGTGATGATAGTAACAGCGTAGAAAGCCTCGAAGAAGTAATTTTCAATGTTTCTGAAGTTCTATTTTTGATAGTAAATAAAGATGGTTGTGATCACATGTCAACATCACTGCCCCTGGAATAAAAGTAGGATATGTATTTATTATATAAATTTATTAACTGCACAAGCCCGATAAAGTTCGGCCTGACATCATCAACCGGCAATTCAGGTTGGCCTCTTGAAGAGCAACTTACTAGGCTAAGAATTGGCTACATATTACTGTCGCACAAGACAATAAATGGGACGATTATGCCACAGAAAGAACAAAAACGCCACATAAAGTACAAGCAAGCAACGTGACGCGTAAAAGTGAGCCACTATATAGCTGCAACGCCACACTGAGTTTATCGTGCAGAAAGAGCAAGACACGCAAACGCGTCTCCAACGTGACTTTAATGGCAGTTTTGCTCCAAAAAGTGTGTTCCTTGCATCATAGCTAACGGACCTCAGGGTCTCTATGCTGCTTTAGGAAAAGCCCCGTTAAGTTGGCACCGGGATACGGTTACTGTTTTGGTTGAGTAGACAAAAAAGTGGTCGAGCCTGCCTTGTGTGTCTGGGTCTTTGTTGCTGGAACTTCGTTTGTGTTCTATCGTTAAGTTCCTAAACATTTGTTTTTATTTGCATTGCCCGGCTCCCTATTGCATGGGCTGCTGTTTTACCATCTTTTCTACCAACTTCTGTCTAAGGTTTGCTGTTCCAATCGCAATTAAGGACTGCATGCCACTGACCCCGTGATCCATTCCTTTCACGCTGTTCCTCGCCGCCGCCTGCTGGTGAGCTAGCAGGTCTCTCTTCTTTCTTCTCGTCTATCTATCAAATATCGCAACCCCCGCGTTGTCGCATGCGCCGATCACCTCCGGCCTCACGGGACCCTTCTAAACCGACGATGGCTGCTGCTACACCTGACTCTACATTGTCGCCTGGGAAAATTGATAATATTCCAACCCGACCTCCTACGCCACCTCGTGATGGCATACCATCTGACGTCGCTACCAACAGCTATTGCGAGACGGTGACCGGTAACGACACGACTGAGCCATCTTCCGACGCTCCTATCTCTAGTATATCTTCTAGTATAGAAGTTCCACCACAAACGCCGCACCAAAAGAGCTCGCCTGGCGTCTCTTCTCAGCTTCAAACCATCGACGAATCTCCACGCACGCCATCTACGAATGCCTTAAATAGAAGAATACTCAAAAGTGTTGTGTTCTCGGGCCAGGCCCATTATCAAGACGCCCCAATCTACAACGCCGAAAATTGCAGACCATCTCCTTCACTACCTCCATCGCGAACACTCAAGCCGCTAAAGAGCATTCTCAAGGCATCGCCTCTACCTATCAGAATAGACTACTCCACTCACATCGCTGTCAGTCTCGTCACCATGCTCGAATCAGCCATCAAACAGCTTAACGGCCAGGACAAGACGTCTCGAATCGAAGCATACTCGACATTATATCGCGCCCTCAAAGCATCCAACAACCTGCCTGACCGTGTAGCACTTAATGAAAAGATGGGCTTGCTGCTCAAGTTCTTGCAGCGCGACATAACGACACCACCGTCACGCGAACCGTCCGACCATTCGCTTGTTGTCAATGCCTTAATGTTGCTTTTGACTTTTCTCTACTTCCCCAGTATCTCAACTACGATAACCGCCGATTTTGGCATCTTCATAGTCGACCACTGCATTCGATGCTTTGAGGATTCAAGCGTTGCTAAGGAGGTCGTGAGGAATCTCATGCAGGTCATTTTTACACAAAACTTCCCTCTTCGTGTTATGTCTTCTGATCGCTTCCGGAGGCTCATCAACGCCCTTCACAATATCGAGCATAGCTTTGGTAGCAGCAAAATTTTGGTTTGCCGTGCGCGCATCTACAAACGCCTATTGAAGCAGTGTCGTTCGCATATGATTGCGCACCCCGACTGGATTCTAGATTTGTTCACCGACATGTTAAGCACGATCAAGGATGTACGGGTAGCTGCGATAGACCTTGGCTATGAAGCTGCCCTCAGTCTTGGCATGGAGAAAGAGGTCTCCCAGAGAGTTATGCAGTTGCTCGGGAATACAGAAGATGACAGCAATCGCCTGTACGTCGACTTCTATATCGAGAAACTCTCGTCACAATTTGCCAAGAAACCACCCGAAAACCAAGCCCCTGAGGATCAACAACACAAGGAAGAAGGAAGTAAGATCAAAGACATGGTTATGATCTCCAAAGTCTGGTCTATTGTCATGCTTTTCCTTAGAAGTCGGTCTCTCGAAAGATGGGAGGCTCTTCCCAGATGGCTCAACATCATTCCTCAGTGTTTCAACTCATCAGAGGTTCCATGTCGTGTAGAAGCTAACATTGCGTGGAGCCGATTCACATATGTCTGCCATCTAAACGAAAACTATTTCAGCCGTATCCTCCCCAGTGGTATCATCAAGGCTAACCGAAGCCAGTTGACGCGTCGCCAGTTCAGCCGCAAAAGCGAGGGTGAATACCGCAAAGCTGTTCTTGGTGGGATTTGCTCAACATTCTACTACGCCTTTGGCGCTAACACGCCTTCTCGACTCACAGACAAGTTTTGGGAGTACACAATTCCACTGTATGATGCGATGACAGCACCAAACGCCCATCCAGATGCTCGAGCCTGCGCTATAGGAATTATGACGAGTCTTTTAGATACGTCGACCCGTAGGTCTTGGGATGAGGAACTTGTTCTAGGATCAGTGCCGTTTCCAACTCCAAGTCAGATCCCGCCTCTAGATATCATGTGGATTAGACGCAACTTGTCGATGATTCAACAAACTATTCAGCCTGTCATTGATAGTAATATCATGGATCTTGGGGTTAGTCACTCGTCTGTCAGTCAACTATGCCGGGCTCTTTCGGCTACCATGTGCAACCTTTCGGCAAAGGAAATCAAGGTATCAGCCGAGACACTAGGCTATACATCATCTGTGATTAGCACTGTTGAGCATCTATGGAAACAAGGTGTCCCCGAAGCAACAGAAGACGCGAACGCCGAGACTGCGCGGGCTTTTCTAGCTAGCATCAAGTACTACATAATGCTAGCCATTGATGGCCTTGGCCTGATGCCTTTTGAAGAGGCCTCAAATCCGGAAGGACAGCGTTACAGTGGTAGTTACCATAACTCTAAGACCGAGCCTGGCACAATACCGACTCACGCTTTCCACCGTGTAGAGCGTCTCTTGGAAATTCTTTCCACGGTGCCTAAAGGTGTTGAGGATAGCAGCGATTACTATGATCTTTTAAAGACTGTATTTACGCCATTCATGACTGACAAGAATGCGCTTTCTATGTACTCTCTCATGAAGTCAAGAGTCAAGTCTCTTGCCGGTACAACTATCCCCTGTAGTGTTTGGAAAATTGCCGTTCTCGCTATTGTCCCAACTCTCAGTCTCAAAGCTCCGTCGTATGTTAAGATCAACAACCGCAGTACCGACTTTCCAATTGGCCGGGAGTACAAGGACATTGTGAAGATATTAGTGCTTGGCCTAAGAGACTGTCCGAAGATAACGTGGCTAGACTGGGAAATGCTTTACAACCCTTTGGCTCGTCATATCCACGAAACTGCTGGATCTACTGGTGTGGCTTTTGGTCTGATTGAGCCTTTATGCAAAGCCATCTATGGCTGGCTTGTTGATGATGCTATGCCGATGCTTTCACTAAACCAGCTAATGGCAGTGATTGTGATGACCCGGGCAGCATCTCAGCCTCTGGACCGTAACGCAGTTGACATAGCACAGAGAAGGCTTTGGGGGGCTCCGGCACCGAAGACAGCCAGCTTCGACTGCTTTCAATACCTCTACCAAATAGTGTCCTTGTTGTTCGTGCAAGCGTACGCCAAGTTTGACGAATACAACAAAGAGGAGTTTATTGAGGCACTCTTCAAAGACACAGATGGGTTTCTAGAACGTTGCAGCATACCACTGGTTGT
Source organism: Endoconidiophora laricicola (assembly GCA_001640655.1). Classification (NCBI taxonomy): domain Eukaryota; kingdom Fungi; phylum Ascomycota; class Sordariomycetes; order Microascales; family Ceratocystidaceae; genus Endoconidiophora; species Endoconidiophora laricicola. The sequence continues at coordinate 37,200 of LXGT01000243.1, read as the reverse complement.
CCAAACAATTGTTCATCTACAATCTGGATTGGTGGACTGGATTGCCGACAATGAAAACCGTCTACAAGGCACAATGTTTGATTTGGTAAGTCACATGAAAGGAATGCCCCTACGTTTACATATTATGTATAATTAACTAAGATTCTTTTTACAGGCGCGAGGTCTTGTTACTCACATTTGCGCTCTTCTTGCTAGAGAAGGAGACAGACAGCCATTAAACCTTGAAAATCTGGAGCCTCTTTTGTGTGCTGGGCTCCGCAGTAAACACGTTGAATTCGTAAATCTTTTCACAACGATGTGGAATAGGATTCACCGTGACGTTATGACGCTGACATATCCAGATAATCTCAAAGAGGCTCTGTTAGCTGTCCGCGAACACATCGATATCGTGCTACCGGGCCTAGATGGCTCTGCTGAGGTCACCATGATTAACTTCCGCGAAACGCAAGCTTTTATCAGTGACGCTGCTGTCGAAACAGCTACGACCGACTGTGAGGAAAGACCATCGTCTCGCCTCTCTGTCAAATCTCTCGCATCTGCTAAAGCTATGCAGTCTAGAACGGACTCTCACAACGAGACTTTACCTAAGACGGTTATCCCGCAGCCTCGTTTGCGTCATAATGACTCACAGATCAACTTTGTTGCTGTCGAGCCTATGGATGACGACAGTAAAACTGAGGACGAGTCACAAGCACTGACTGAGCACCAAAAGGAAGTTCGGGAGCGTCAGCGTACCGAGGCTGCCTACATGCCGCCTATTCTGCGGCCTTCCAACTTTGGTATGACTCAAACTACTCAAACTATTGATCCAAAGGAACCTGCTGTCGTAGAAGAAGAAGAAGAACCAACTCTACCTGAGGAATTGCCTCGGCCTACGATGCCTGAACAAGAAAATACAGGTCCCTCCACTCCCAAAACTGCCCGCTCATACGAAGACTACTTGTCTTCGACTCCAACACCTATTCGCACCGGTCAGCCACAGACCCTTCTAGATCAAGACACGTCAGAGTCAGACGTGCCGTCATCCCCTCTTCGAGAAAACTCTGTCCGGCGCTATCCTCTCATTCCGGACATGCAAGCTCGAACAGAAAGCCACCTTCGTGAAGACTGGCCTGAATTCTCGTCGCCCGTCAATAGTTCTCCTATACAGCCTGTTCGTTTGACGAGATCTCAACGTCGTGTGCTCGAGGCAGCATCGGAGCCTAGTAACATACAAGACGTCGATATGACCGATGCTGACATGCATGAATCTGATGTGCCTTCTGTAATCCCATCTTCTCTGCCCGACATGGACAAGACGCAGAATAACGGCGTTGATGATGAGGCTAAGGGAAGCCAGCAGCAGGAGACGCCAACTCCAACAACGCGACGCAGCAGCCGACGCACGAGCAAGTCTTTCTCCCAGTTGCCACCCCTGCAAATAACTACTCGATCTGCTTCGCGGTCTCAACCAGAACTCAATTTTAACATGAACTCTTCGCCTAGAAGTTCACCTGCCAAGCGCCGTAGTGATAAGATGGAAGGCATAGAGGTTGAAGAAACTCAGGAAGACATAGCTGAGAATCTTGATTCTCAGGGTTCGGTAATGACGTCTCGGAATCGCAAGTCCAAGAAGAAGCGCGTTGTAACACCTTATGCGCCACGGTCTGTTAGTGGCAGCTTCAGTGATCACAGCACTAGAAGTAGATCGGCTCCCTTGGAAGCTACTCCCACGCCTGCAACGCGCAGAAGTAAGCGCCGAGCATTTGCTGCCCCAGAACTTACTGGGCCAGAACTAGAACCGGAGCTACCACGCGTTGAAGAAAAACTAAAAGCTGAGGCGGAAGTGAAACCAAAGGTAGAGAAAGAGGAAGAGTACATCGACGAAGACACCATTGTGCCATCTACACCATTAGCTACCGTGAGAACTGCAAATGTCCCCGAGACTCCCAGTACTACAGGCGTCGAGGATACCCCATCGCAAACTCGCAGTGGCGGTAAGCGCAAGCGCAAGCGAAGTTCTAATCGTTCGGCTAGCCGCAAGAGGAAGCGGATGAATGCCCGTGAAGAGTCCGTCCAAACATCTTCTCAAGAAACTTCCGTCCGTTCTCGGGTCTTGTTATGGGAACAGGACGAGCAAGAGCAACGGGAAGAGGCATCAGGGCAGCCCGACTTAGGCTCTAATACTGGAGTGTCTTTGGACGATGCTATCTGTGGTGATGTTATAGTTACTACAAAATCCAGTAGTGGTCCAATTGATGGAATGGATGCTGGAGAACAAGCGAAGAACAAAGAGCCGTCTAGTCCACTTAGCGACTTGTCCGATAACGATCCGACACCGATTCCAGGATCTATATCTCTTAATACACCTAATACCCCAAAAACACCAACGCCTACATCGCACGCGGCTCGACTTGCCCTCTCATCCGCGGCCAAAAATAACGAAGCCGAAGTTCACATGGCGTCAGACGAGGAAGCCGATTCCCAGATTTTGTCGGAGATTGAGGCATCAAATCTTTCTGAGTTGTCAGAGGCTGGCTGTGGACAACGGGACTCAGTCTTGACGCATGCTGTGGCTGCTTATGAAAGCAGTGTTATCGGACAAACGAAGGCCGAGGTTGCGGATGTGGATGCTATGGATATTGACACCCAGGCCAAGCCACTTGATGACAATAGCGTATTTGACGCGCCTACTTCTACGGCAACGGTTGTCGCAGCGGCTATCAAGGCTGAGCTAGAGATTGAGAATCTCGGTGCTTTTGCGATGATACATCCATCTGCATCAAGCATCTCAAGTGGCGCTATTAGGGAGTCCAAGGAAACCACTCAAAACGACACCGCTACTGACCCTACCCCGTCTATTCCGGTCGATGCGACCGAGTCAGCTTCTGAGAACGGAGTAGAGCAGCGGCCGGCCACGCCGGCATCGATAATGTCGATACTGCGCAATGGCCTGGAGAAACTGCGGCGCATGACTGTCTCGCGGCAGGAAATGTACGAGATTGAAGATGTCTTTATGGATATGAAGCGCGAGCTTTACGAAGCAGAGCGTCGAGGCCGCCACTAAAGCATGACTTGCTATGTAACCGACTGACTTGCCTACCCACACTACAGTCATTCTCCTCTCTTATATTCACTCGTTTTAACCAACCCATTTTCGGCATATTATTAATCATTTAGACATTTCTTTTTTCCTAAAGAGTTTATTGCTTTTAGAATGCGACCTTATTCTCTTTCTTTTTTTTACTATATTTGCTAAAAGCAATTCCTCGTATCATCTTGGCGTTTTATTGGAAGCGATTGTCCAATGACTTGGTTGGCTAGGAAGGCGTTTCTGATTTTCCTTTTTCATTTCACAGCGGTACCGAATATTCTTTTGCCTTTTTGTTTCTGTATATGGACATGACAGTTGTAAGGTGGCAGATGATTCTTCTGTTTAGGTTTGCCGACGGCCATTATCAGATAGTTTGTTTATCTCAGGTCTCATATTTTATTAAAATGTACATATTACCTACAAATCTTGTTATGCAGATACGAGATTGTAATGTTTCTCACTATCGTTGACTCTCTATTCAATACATAGTTGCATTCACATTCTCTTGCAATGCTCATGATAGGTATATGGCCGGTTGTGAATATGAAGCTAGGTTGAGGCAAGGTATTATGTATTTAAAGCTAAGCGCGCCTTACATAACACTTTGTTTTGTTTCCAACTATTCTCCTGCATAGTAGTGTAATGTAGCTATTTTTGATAAAATTTCATATATAGTGAGATGGAATGTGATAAGATAGCACATAATGCATGTCAGATCACCCAGTGTTTCAGCGTTGACGGTTCGCTTATTTATCTTACATTTTGCTTAGACCTCTTACGCATATGCTGTTTCTTTCTTTACTTTATCTCCTACTCGGCTCAAATTTATATTTCACATTTAATCTGATTAAGAGTTTACAACAATAGGGGTATCATATACCTAGTTAGGGTTAGTGATAGACAAGTTACTAAATAGTAGTATGTAGCTAGTACTAACATTTGAGGACAACCCCGCTTTTGAGAGGCTAAATCGAACTAACTATACCAAGGTTTTTCTTTCTTAGCGGAAGACAAGAAGCTGGTTTTAAGCTTTAGCTTTTCTCTTTTCTTCCATTGTTTTAGTGGCCGCCCTGAACGTATCACTACTCCATTAGTATCATATATGCATAGCTAAAGCTCGTCTGCGAATCTTCCACTATGTACGTAGCCGTCTCCAAAGATGTCCAACGCTCAGGAGAGAACAATAACTTGAAAGCAAAGTCTAGACCTTGATTGCATAGTAGAGCCTACCATACCACACTATAGATGACCAAAACGTGAATGTCAACCGAAAAGCGGATGGCAGGCTTTGGCTGGGCTGGGCCCCGCCTTTCTAGGAGCCTTGAGAGCGGAGCTTGCTTGTGGCAGCTGCCCATAGCTTGCACCCAGCATGTGTTTGAAACGGAAAGAGCTGGGCTAGGTAAGGGAAGCTTTGATATGGTTATAGCAAGCAACTATTTAGGCTCGTCGTTCTTTCCCTCTCTTGTTTGTTTTAAAAGTATCATCTCTCTCATTACTTTTATCTTGATTTTCTTCTTCTTTTTCCTCCTATAGTAACCTCATTCTCGTTCGTCCATCGATAGATCCATTTTATCTACTTTTCCTTGTTAACTTTTTCTCTCAGCAAAACTCAAACGAAAATGCTTCAACGCAAGGACAAGCCCGCTGCTCTCGCCCGCACTCCGGGTCTTCCTCCACAGCCCGTTGTCGAGTTCACACATGATAACTCGCGTGTCACGGCATCTCTCGCCACGGGTGAGAAGGTTGAGGTTCTGCTGTATGGTGCGACAGTAATTAGCTGGAAGGACAATTTCGGCAAGGAGAAGCTGTGGCTCAGTGAGGGCGCTAAGCTAGATGGAAGCAAGGCGGTACGCGGTGGTATTCCGCTAGTGTTCCCCGTAAGTTGAGAGAGGAAGATTGATGGAGTAGTAGTAGTAGTAGTAGTAGTGTATTGCTGATACTAATCTTGCTCTGTCTCTAGGTCTTTGGCACCCGCCCCGATCATGACGCCACCTCCAAGCTGCCCCAACACGGGTTTGCCCGCACATCGACATGGGACTTTCTCGGCAAGTCTACATCGGAGACCGACGGCGTCTCTGTTAAGCTTGATTTTGCGTTGTCATCTAGCACGATTCCGGAGGCCAGCAAGGCGTTGTGGCCATACACGTTTGGCCTTATCTACAGCGTGACTCTGGGCCGCGAGAGCCTAACTACATCGTTGGTCATTACAAATGAGGGCAAGGATGCGTTTGACTGCCAGATGCTGCTGCATACCTATCTGCGGGTTGACGTAAGCTCTCCCCTCCTTATGTGACGTGTGTTTTATGTGAAAAGTGTAATTAACAGCCAGTTTCTCTTTCTCAGGACATCGAAAAGACCTCCGTCACCGGTCTCGAAGGCGCCGAGTTCGTCGACAAGATCGATCCCCCACCGACCCAGACCCAGGCCGGCGAGGTACTGATCACCAAGGAAGTCGACCGCGTGTACACGCCCATTAGTAGCCCGGGAACGCCCGTCATCGTCAACGAGGAAGGCGAGGAGTCGCTGCGCGTGGTGCGCGACAACCTACCTGATGTCGTCGTTTGGAACCCATGGACAGTCAAGGCTGCCGGCATGGCCGATTTTGAGCCTAAGGATGGCTTCCGCCAAATGCTGTGTATCGAGGCTGGCTCCGTGCGTGATTGGACGCATCTAGAAAGCGGCGACGTATTCGAGGGCTCGCAGACCATCAGCATAGCCTGACTGGGTGATGTCAGTGTCGTTAGTAAATCATGTAAATTGTAACTATGGATGCAGAGCCTGTTCTTTGCATTGACTGATTTTTCTATTCAACGAATCAAATACCATATGTTTCTTCGATCTTACTTTCCGTTCCTTATATTGGCCTGGGCCCTTTGTAACTTATATTCATGAACTTCTGGTGATATACCAGAATAAACATACATATCATTCCTTGTTATGTTATATTATTTGTTCTCTGTATCTCTGTTTCTATCTCGACTTGCGCGATTTTCGGTAATGCTCCGCTACTAAGAACGCTAGTTCTAGAGCCTGGCGCTCGTTAAGTCGCGGGTCGCAGAAACTTGTGTAATTGGTCGACAAGTCATCTTCGTCCAAGCCCGCACCGCCGCCAAGACACTCGGTAACCGCATCGCCTGTCAGTTCCAAATGGACACCACCCAGATAACTGCCCATCTCCTTGTGCACAGCCAGCGTTTCGCTCAGCTCTGAAAAGATATCAGAAAAACGGCGTGTCTTGATTCCGGTATCGGTGCTCAGCGTGTTGCCGTGCATGGGATCGCACTGCCAGATGACGATGCCTTGAGCATATTCGGACGCCACTACAGCGCGGATGTGCCCCGGTAGTAGCTCACGCACCTTGGCCGCGCCGTACCGCGTGATCAACGTGACCTTGCCAGGTTCTCGGTTTGGATTCAAAATACGTAGTAACGTGACAATGTCCTCAGGCGGCGTGGTCGGGCCGACCTTCACGCCGATGGGGTTCGCAATGCCACGGAGAAACTCGACGTGCGCGTGGTCGACTTGACGTGTGCGATCGCCGATCCACAGGAAATGCGCGGAGGCGTCGTAGTAGCGCGGCGCCGCTTTCATGCCTGTAACTTTATCGTAGACTTCGAACTGGCGCGTCAACGGCTCTTCGTACTCGAGGAGTAGGCTCTCGTGGCTGGTGAAGAGATCCACGGTGTCGAGCTTGTCGAGGCGGTCGGCACCGATCGTGTGTAAGAAGCTTAGCATGTCAGTGATGCTGTTGGCTGCTTCGGTGTATCTCGTGCGTAAGCTGACGTCTTTAACATGTCCTAGGTCCCAATCAAGCGGACGGTGCAGGTCGGCGATGCCGGAAGCTAAAGAAGCTCGGATATAGTTAAGAGTTGCAGCCGAGTAATTATAGGCACTACAAAAGGAGACAAGATTCGAAGGTATTGGTTAGTCACGGCAAAAAAAAATACTTGTTCAAAAACGTACCTAACTAGACGCTGAGGATCAATCTCGCGCTGGTTTTCGGCATATCCATTTAGGATATCGCCCCGGAACGACGGTAGCTCGCGGCCATTGACCATCTCCGTCGGACTACTACGTGGCTTCGCATATTGTCCTGCCATACGGCCAATACGCACTACCGGCTTATCCGTACCCCAAATCAGCACCAGACTCATCTGCAGTAAGAGCTTGATCTTACTCTCGATAGTCGTCGGCTCACAATAGTTAAACAGCTCGGCGCAGTCGCCGCCCTGCAGTAGGAACGCCTTGCCACACGCCACATCAGCCAGCAGCGAATTAAGCCGGTTGATCTCGTGCGGGTGCACAAGAGGCGGCAGTCGCTTGAGCTGGCTGGTGGCCTTTGATACAGCACCGGAATCTAGGTAGGGCGGCGCTTGCTTGATTGGTTTGGCACGCCACGAGCTTGGAGACCAGTCTGCGGCGGACATTTCTTTGGAGGAGCAGGCGGATGACTTGATAAGGTTCGGACGAAGAAAAATGTTAAAGGTGAGAAAAACTTAGAAATTTGAAATTTTTTGAAAATGTATGAAGTAAAAGGTTTGTCTGTATTGATATGACTTCTCCAATTCGAAATGACAGCACAGAACAATACCCTCCCGATTTCTTAAAGCTGTTACGGTTTTAATTTCTGTAAGTCGTTAAAACAATCTGTCCCCGCATTTATCCTTGGGGTCTAAGAGCTTTCTCCACTGCCCCCCACATGAGCTTTGAGAGAGCTATTTCCTTCGTCAGATTGAATTAGTCAATTGAAGGTGAAGCTATCGTGGATTTCTTCGGCTTTTTTCTTTTTTCACAGCACAAGTTCCAATTAACCTCGTATTGGCTATTCTCAATTCATATCTTCTTACGTATACATAAACATTCCGTCTAGCACACTATTTAAAGCCATGACTGAAACACCACATTCCGATGACGTCGCCGACGCCCAGGCCGCCAATTCTGCCGAAGACCGCAAGGCCGCCTCGGCGCTCGCTGCGCTAGATTCTACGACTATCGGAGATAACAGCGCCAAGACGACCAATGGCGCAGACGCCGATACTATGAACAAAGCCGTCAAGGGCCTGTCCAAGAGCAAAACGACCAAGACGACGACCAAGGCCGTCAAGGTTGATCAGGCCGATGTGGCATTGTTGGTATGTTACTGCGTTTGTGATGGATAAACTTGGGACTTATCAAGGTTACTGTCGAGGTAGTGACAAAATATACTAACTTTTTGTTCGACGTAGGTTGACCAACTAGAACTTACAAAGCTAAAGGCTACAGAGCTTCTGAAGCATCATGATGGAAGCGCTGTCAAGGCCATCGCAGCTTTTATCGCAGCTTAAATGGGTTAATGTCTTGTTTAAGGTTAACTTGATAGAACTCATAATTTATATTGCATATAGACTAGACATTGAAATTCACCAATCAATGTTGCTGGCATTACCTATGTATTTAGTTTCGCTACTAGCATCTACAGAAAGCCCATCTTAACACACTTAGGCGCCCATAGATCGGCTTCCGATGAACCCATTCCGCCGCCAGGTCCTGGGCGACCGCCACTTCTGGGAGGACTACCTCCAGGAGGACGGCCTCCAAGGCCTCCGCCTCCAGGATCCCCATCATCATGCGATGGGCGTCCAGGGCCAGGGCCGTGTCCGCCACCCTCGTCACCGCCCTCTCCACGATCCGGAGACTTGGGCATATCCGAGTGGATCAGAGGCCACATGGGAATATAGCAGCGCTCGTCCCAGGCACACTGAGTTTCACAGCCAAGATACTCGCTTTCCCAGCCTAGCCAGGCACGAAGCTCGGCAATATCCTTGTGCCATTCTTGAGCTGCAGGCTTCCAGTCGCTCAGTTGGCGGTTCTGCGGAGACATTGCACGTTTCTCGATATCGAAGCCAACAGTAAGCAAAACATTACAGATATTCCCATTCGTCTCTTCGACAGCCCAAAGCATATCAGCTTCCTCCAAGTTGAGCCGCTTTGCTGCTTCAGCCTCATGTAATCTCCTCGTGTAATGGTATTTGCATCGTGCAAACGCCTTTTTGTAGACATCTGACCCTGTGCCCCAAACATTATCGAGTTTTTCGGCTAGCATCTGTGTCTTGGTAGGATATTCTAGGAACGGGACCATGAACAGGTGGCTAAGACCACGAAGTTGTTGCTGCCACGCCGATATTTCTGTGGCGTTATTTCCATCGTTAGGATAATTGCTGATCAGGGTCTCGAGGGCCTTTAGGTGGCTGGCAGAACGCTGTACTATCTCTCGCGTCGTCCCGATCCAGTTGACACCTGAACACTCTGACTTTGACCAGTCTGCGCGCAGATGGCGCCGGACAATCTCAGCCGATATGTTTCTAATTACACGCGCATCTGCCTCTGTTGCATTTTCCAAAGAATGGTATCGCCGTCTCCTTCCAAGCTGTGTCAGGCCATTCAGCCACCACGTTTCTTCGCCACCGTCTCTGCTGTATGCAACGTCCATCATCCAGCGCCCGTCACTTGTCAGGTTTAGCCGTGCTTTTTCTTCTTCTCTACGCTCCAACGCAATACCAGCGCCGCGACGACTTAGGGCGTAATAACTAGCTATCATCCCGCCACAGCCGACGATTGAGAGCCGCTCTTCGCCAATTCCACGACTAGCCCATGAGGCACCATAGTGGTATGTGGCGCTAAGAAACCAGCCCCAACTCTGAGCATCTAGGAAGGGCTCGCCTTCCGCCCGGCGCCAGTTGGGCGGCGGCATGTTTCCAGTAGGCTGGGCCGAACGGTCAGTGCGGGTTGGCTGGGCAGGAAGCGGATAATGTTCGCGAACGTCATCGTCACCCCCGTCGGTAGTCGAAGAAGAAACAGCAGAACGCAAAGCAGCTTCTGAGCTCCCGGCCCTCTCCTCCGCCTCGGCCTCGACAAGCAACGGCGCCGTGATATCCAGCTTACTCATTAGCTCTAATGAGTCGCTCAAGAAGTCGCACCAGATCACTTCAAACCCAGCATTCATGCGCACGATGCCCTCGACGCCCCAGCCTCGGCCGCCTAGTTTTTCCCGCGAGATCCAGTCACAGAGGCCTGCGGCCCGCAGATACTCGCCGCCGAGCATGTTCCACCGGCGTCCGGACGATGGGCCAGTCGTATTACCAAAGATATGCAACATTTGTGAGTCCATCCGCCCGACACCCATCAACGTTGCCGACTCGCCATCAAAGTACAGACACTGGACGCGCCGGACCGTCTGGAAAGTCAGCAAATGTGACGTCCGCGTTGATCCCATGATGCCATAGGCCATTTCCCTATGTTTTCACGTCAGCCTCTCAGTGCCTACGATGATCACATCCCCTTCTCGGTCTCCACTACTTACACATCAAGTGACAGCCACTCCGGGCTTGGCGGCGTATCTCCGTTTAGTCGTCCATGATAGAGCATCGTATATGCTGGAATCTCTACTAGTGCCACACTGTGTCCAACTGGAAATATTGTGTTGCTCCATTGCTGCAGCAGCGAATACGCAGAAGCAAACAGGTGCGGTGCCGAAGACGCAAAGTCCAGCTTCCACCGCGATTCCAACGCTACTGTTTCTGTCGCCTTGTTGCCACCGACTGGTTCGTTCCTAAACAGCGGCTTTTGCTCGAATGGCGTGGCAACTGCGTTCACGCCGCTGAAAAATGAGAGCGTCGCCGCTGTTAGATATGCGCAATCAACGAGTACGCTCTTCATTTGTAAGCCTGTTCGCCGTCTCTCAGGACGAACTAAGAAGGGAAATCAATATAGATAGGAAACCACAGCAAGTTTAAAGCTTATCAAAAAAATCATATCATGCAAGAAAGAAAGCAATTCTGTATTATCAATAAAGATGTATACGGGTAGTTTCGTATCATCATTCTTGATATCAGGTAAAGCTAGTGCCTTTCATCATGCAGAACGCGCGTCCTTTATCTCAGGGTTGTTTAACCCTACCATACATAATCAGTCAACTGATACTAGGGTAGTAATTTGATATCGTCTATATGCTATCACAAAGCAAACATGGTTGAAAAGAAAAGTGTGTAACGATACTAGAAGCGCACTGATAAGATATCATAAAAAAAAAAGTTGGCCCGAGTTCAATACTCACTCTATATATACCAAACTAACCCAATAACCAACTCTCTGGTCGATACCAAGCCAGCAAATCCCACGCCGTCCATTCCATCCATGGGAGGGATCCCTTCCAAATAGTGCTACTAGTAGTGAGATGTATAGTAGTTATAGTCTATGCTTACATGATTGTTTGATTCACCCGCGTTCACTCGTCTCGTCTCTCTGACACTTCTGGCGTCAGTTCTCCCGCTGCTTCCACTGTTTGGCCAGCGGACTGCTGACCTTAGGAGCAAACTGGAGACTCTTTCTCCGCGCCGCCAGTAGTCGCATCATGACGTTCTTCTGGGGTTCCTTCTCTGGAGATATCCACGACACGCTTGGCCGGGAGTCCATCTGCCTCTTGGGTGGTGGGCAGGTTTTCTGGAGCATCGCCGCACGCTCCTCGTCCATCTCATCATAATCAACGTTATTGTTGTTATAGTTGTTGGGTGGCGTATGATCACCCATATCCTCGTAGCGCTCATCTGGCGAAGGCGTCTCAGGAGGTAACATAGCCGCATATCGCGCAATGGCGTCGGGCGCCGGGGTCACCGGTACTGGTGAAAGCTGCCATGTCGTCTCGTCGTTGTCGTCCCGGAAGCCATGATTATTGTCCGTCGGTGTCCGCTCCCAGACCGTGCTCTGGCGCCGGCTACTACGCCGACGGCCACCACGGACCGGGGTGACTGGTGATCCGGAGCCTAACATTCCGGTAGTCTTACGCCGAGAACTCCGGGGCGTGAAGCCGGGAATGACGTAATAAGGTGGCTCTTCAACCCATGCATTCTCCCGTTCACAACTATATAAAAAGAGCGAAGTGTTAGTGACAGTTAAGCATATACAACTTGAATCAACTTACTCAAGCACCCAGCTGACGCCGACACAGTGCACGACTCCCTGCGCCTCCATGACCTTGTCTAGCGTACGGTTACTTCCATCCTTGTAAACAACATGAGTGATACCGATCTTGCCGATCTGGTTAGGGTCTTGTGGATCCCATGTCCATTCCGATACGCACTTGGCGCCCAGCTGTGAAAGAAGCTCTACAAAGAGGGCACTAGCCTCTGTGCCATCTGTAGTATACACATCTACAAAGATCGTGGCGCCCTTCAAGGCTGTAGCATTGACTCTGTTCGGTGTATGCAATGGCGTACTAGAATCTAGCCAGTCTGCCTCGGAGCGAGCTGGTGTTGTTGGCTCCTGTGCCATTTCATCAGTAGCAGGAGGCAAATTTGGCGTATGTCCAATGGAATGTCGAGTGGTCGGTAGACGTGATACTCCGAAGCTCTTTCTACGATTTGCAAATGTAGGAGAAGCGTCATCATCACTTTTCAGGGGAACCTTCGAAACTGTATGGAAGACACGGGTTACATGACGAGTCGGTGTGATGGGAGGAACCTCGGTAGTCATGTCATACTCTTCGCCGTCTAGGGCAGGGTCGATTGGAAACTTGTCATCGATCTCGTATTCCTCATGTTGAACGTCCATATCTTCTTCAAGACTTTCATCATACTGCTCGTTTTCATCCTCCTCTTCTTGATAAGATCGGTTAAGCTCTTCGATGTCTTCTGGTTCTAACAAAGACATTTCCTGTGCTTCGGTAGCAAGAGCGATGTCCTCCTCAGTAACCTCCATATCGTCGAATCCATCTTCATCCATCATTGAAGCTTCATACTCGTCTTCATCTTCGTCTTCGACCATTTCGTAACGAGCGTCGATATCAGCCTCAATGGCAGCTTCAACTTCATGCTCGGCGAAAGATGACGTCACGTCATAGCGTTCATGGGCTATCGGGAGGCTAGAACGGGGATTCAGACCAGACAGGTTCGACATGTTGTCGCCCTCCATTTCCATCTCATCCTCGTCGAACTCGTCATTGAGCTGCTGATCGTGGTCATGGTCGTAATTATTATCATCGTCGTTCTCGAAGTCTTGTTCATGTTCGTACGATTGCTCTAAAGATCCCTCTTCTGGATACTCATCTTCTTGAACCTCGTGGCAAAGTTCAACTATTTGTTCGTCATTATGATCGTCGTGAGCAATCTGTTCCTCAATCTGCTCTTCCGATTTGTCTTCCTGTTCTACCTCTTTTTGTTTTGATTTTACAGGAGAGTGGACAATTGGTGCGTCTGGGGCCCAAACATCGAAACGGCTAACCAGGGGAGTAAATCCACCAGATATTCTAGCATTGCAGCTACGAGCAGTACTCGGAGTCTGTGCTGTGCCGGCAAGGCGTGATGTTGGCGGAGTAGCCGGCGCATTATAATAGGGGTGCGGAAGTTGTCTCGCGTCATCGGAGGAGTCGGAATCATAATCCATATCGTAATCCGCAAGGTCCTTGTCACGTAGACTGTAAACACTGCACATTTTCTTCGGAGATCGACGACGTGGAGTAGTAGATCTTGATGTAGGTTGAGAATCTTCCTGTGGCTGTTCATCATCGACTTCAACCTCTTCGATAGTATCATCGTTATCGTGGACTTTGGCCATGGGGGAATCGTTATGGCTATCTTCCGTATGGGCAGAAACAGCGCTTTGGTCGCCTTCTATGGGATTCTCTTCTGAAGAAGCCTGGTCCATTTTGACTTCTTCATTATTTTCCATGTCATGAGACTTGTCTTCTTCAGTTGGACACTCAATCGGCTGAGCTCTACGGGGCGAAAGCATCTCTACATCTTCTTGGATCTGAATTTGGGCATCGGTGAGAGTGATAGCCCCAGTGGCCTCATCATCAGAAAGAGGCATGCTATCTTCAGTCTCAGCATTATGTAGCTCATCTTCAACAACAACCTCCTCCTCTTCTATCTCTTTGTATTCATCCTCTTCGATAGGGCTTCCAGTCTTTTTCTCCGACACGCGAGAAGTTGAAGTAGCCCGACGAACTGGTGCAAAGATGTCGCCCGTAAGATCCTCTTTAGAAACCGCACCTCCACCAGACTTTCTTGGAGGTAGCTTCAAGCTAGGAAGTCCTTGTCTAAAAAGAAGTCCCCTTCCCCGGAAGGGGTCTGAGGTGGTATCCTCCTCCGCCATGAGAAGCTGAGATGGCTTCCTTCCATTCGTCCTGTCCTTGCCAGAGTCGTGACTCTGGGGCTGTGTCTTGAACTCCGGGCTAGGACTAGCCGGCATAGTAGGAAGAGATGGCACTGCCGCAGATATGTCAAACGGTCTGCTTGGTAGCTTGAACGCAGATCCAGGGCGCTTAGCAGGAGATAACAGAAGAGAGACTTTTTGGTACCCTTGTCCTTGTGGCACTGGAGCAGGGCCGAAGCCTTTAATGGGAGATGCTGGGCGCTTAGCAGGAGACGCCAAAAGAGTTGACTTGGAGGTAACGTTTGTGCTGTCCGACGAAACTGCCTGGCCCGATACGATACAGGCGGCACCAACAAACATGTTATCTGTTGGCCCACGCTTAGCCGGAGAGCACATTGTTTCCTTGGGAGATGATGGAGGCTGTGGTATGCGCTTTGCAGGTGAGTTGAGCATCATCGTTGGCTGGGTAGGCTCAGAATAGTATTCAGAAGCGGCTGCTGCATCGCCAGATAACATAACGGATATTGTGAAGTTCGGCTGAGTAAGCTTAGGGGGCGCAAGCACTCCAGATCGACGTCCTTTCTTCTTTGGACTTTGTCTCAATACAAGCGTCAGTGGCTCGCCAAGCAATTCGTCCTCGGACGGCGAATTAATCGTCGCATTCGCCAAATCAGTTATCTTTCGAAGTCCCAGAGGCGGCTTCTCTACTGTAGCGCCGGTCCTTTTCGCTGCCAAACGGCCTCGAGCAGTAGCACCCGTTTTTGATGCTCCTGTAGTCGATGACGTTGCAGAAGCCGAGGATCCAGCACCAGCTTTGCGCATTGGGCGGCTCCGAAGGCTGGCAGATTTGGGTGCCGGGGCAATGTTTTCCTTCTCAGGTACAGGTTCAGCAGCAAAGGAAACCGACTTCTTAGCTGTTGTAAGCGCTGCTGTAGCAGTTGGCCTGCTAGACGGCGGGCCTGATGTTCGAGCCTTCTTCGTAGGGCCACCGACAGCACTAGCGGAGGCGGCAGGAGCAGAAATAGCAGCATCTTTACGAGGCCTTCCGCGCGGTCGCACCGTAGGCTCCGACTCCGTCTTTGCTGCGGAGGCTGCTGTGCCCCGCATAGCGCGAGAAGTGGCTACGGTGGTGGTTCTTGTAGGCCGAGATGCGGCAGTGGAGGCAATCGGTTTCATCTGGGCGGGTGCAGGCTCTTCCTTCTTGGCGCGGCCTCTAGCTGGCCGAACAGGCCGGGACGCTTGCATCTCCTTGGACAGCTCATCCTCATCGTCATCGCCATCAAGCTCATAAGTTCTAGTTTTTCGTTTCGCGGTGGTAGCTGCAGAGGACGAGGCAACCTTGGAGGCCAGTGTGCTTGAAGAGGCCCGGGCTCGGGATGCCGCGGTGCCGGACTTCGCGCTTGATGCGGAAGTTGCCGCCGTGGCGCGAGTTGTTCTTGGGGCGGGCATTAACGTAGAGTGGGAGGATAAGTCGTGGGAAGTGCGGTCGTGATGGTAGTAGAAAATCGTGATACTATAACAAAGAAGAGGCTTATCAGCAGCACCGGGGAAGATATGCAACTGATGCCTATGAGTCGAATGTCAAAAGAAACGCCACTTGCGATGTTTGTCCAGAGCGGATGAACGGACTAGCAATGCAACACAGCGCTTCAAGGCGACGGTTGTCGAGACCAGACCTAGTTTGATTTGAATGAATGGGGGGCGTATACTAAAGAGATAAAGAAAGAAAAGAGGATACGAAAAGATGATGAAAGATTTTGCAAAGTACAAATACGTCACTGTTTCCCAGATCGCGATCGGACTCAGAGCGTTGGTGATTTGGTGATCAAATGCAGCAAAATGGCATCAAAATCGAAGCATCGAAATGCCAATTGTTATGAATGTTTACGCCTTCAAAACAAAAGACCCGCCTCTGAGCTAACTAAGTTAACTTGCTAATGCTAATTAGCTAGTGGTTTTTGTTTACCATACCTAAAAACAACCGAAAAAGACACAGGCTTTGAGACTAACTAGAGCAACTAGTAATGCGGCAGAAAAGTATAAGGCCGAGGCGGTACGCCGTGCATAATTAGAAGTTATGTATGTTGCTATGCATATCTATGCAATTAACTTATCGACTGCTGCTTTTTGCACGTGTTGATTGGCTGAGTGGTGTTGACTGGGAAACGCGGTATCTAGGGTTGACATGACTAGTCTAACCTTATAGATAAGTTGAAAGAAATTTATAAAAAAAAAATTGGGGTCAGTCAGTAGTTGAGCTAAACCCAGTAATTCTCTTGGCTGTTTATGCACAAGGGTTAGAATGTGCGGCCCTTAATTAACAACATTAGTTCACTTTTCACTGGAAACTAAATAACCAACGAGCCTCGATATAGTAGATAATAGCGAGGATTTATGATCTGCGGCTATTATATGATGGCGATGAAACTTGGGACTATCAGCTTTCATGTGAGAAAGATAATCTCTAAAAGATTAGTTTCAGCGAAAGCTTCGGTGGGTAGCCGAAAACGCGAAGTTTGTGGTATAGCCTAGAAGACAGAGGAGATGCGGAAAACAGGCCGGCAATAACATCGTGAGAGTCAATATTGGACTTATTCCTATTGCTTAGCATTAGAGGCAAGACTCTCAAGTGTCAGAAAACAGAGGGAGAGGGGCCTATAGCAAGCATGATAATGGTAATTCCTGCAACAACAAAGCCTATTTCTCACCCTTGTCAGATAGTACAGCCAGATGGAAAGAGGGCTAGACCACAAATAACGTCACCAACTAGATCCAAGCTTTGCTGTCAGCACTTGCTTGGCGACGACGATGACGGCGAAATCGAAGACGATGTGCGAAGTCACAGCAAAAAGAACGAGCGAGGCAAACGAACGACAGCCTGCAAAGCCACCGCATGTTTGGGTTTGTTCGGTACGCTTTACGATCTAAAATACAGGCAAATAGTAGTAGTAACATCAAAATACGTAGGAATGAGCAGGTTTGTCGTAAACTAAGAGCAGGAAGAAGGAGTAGGACGAGAAGGAAGAGCAATTGAGTTATCCGAGCTTCTCTCTTTTTGAAAAAAAAAAAAAAACACGAGTCAGCACGTCAACGCCAACACCGTGTACTTGTTATAGAACACAAGACGTAGCATCAATGACACAATAGTTTCCGTACAGGCAGCCAAGAGAAAAGTAGAGACAACTGATTGCGAGCTTGTCTCCACCGGCGTGACGACAGCCGTGATTATGCCGGTACCGGGAATCATTGCTGATACTCCAACAGGCCCATAGCTAGTAGACGATTTCCCCAAAGACTGTTTTATGGCCTACCGGCGGCTAAAAACAAGTTTGTGTATGTTGCTGAGGATTCCTTTGCCGTTAGGTTCGAGTTGTCCTGACAGGTTTACCAGCTGTTGTTTACAGTTGGAGAGACGCCAGATCATTATTATCTTCGTTAGCTTTAGCAATGCTATGTAGAGAAACTACATGATAGTAACTAGGATTCATTGAATTTTCATTGCTTGCTTCTTTGACGAGCAAAAATATTGATCGACTTGTGATTCGAGATTAGGGAGCTATTGAACGGGCTTGCTTACGAATTTGTTGCTCGATCACTACACTTAGTTCTTCCTTACTGCCTCTTTAGTTATAAGAATAAAGCAGCGAGTATTTCTCCGCCATCCTATCATATTTCCCTGGTAGTGATACAATGGATTCGAATTACGCCTTCTGGGGCTATTGTGTACGATATCTTAGCGAGTCTTGATGGTCCAGTAAGAAGACAGCGGGAGAGAAAGAAGGCAGGAAAAGAAAAACGAACTATACCTATCAAGGATATAACAGTAACTAGCACTTGATAACAGAGCCCGGGGCCATGAAGCTGCAGTCTGACCCGCTGTCTAGGTTGGTGATTACACTAGCAGGACAAGTTATGTGCTAAATATGTTGCGATTATAGTAATATACATCTCCATAGAGAAAAAGAATCCTTGCATATACTAGTAGTAGGAACAAGACCTGGAAGACGGGAAAGGCAAGAAAAGGGAGGTGTATAATCAAGCAAATGTTGTGCTGAGTTGACGGGATACAATCACGAGGTTGATGTTGCAAGTTAGCCGCCATACTGATTTTGTTGTAGGAAGGACGTAAAAAAGGCAATAATCTATATCAAGGCAGTCTTAGTCTTATGTGGATAAAACCAACGGCAGAAACATTAACTGATACACAAACTTAAGAGACACGATCTTCAAGACACATTTTGGAGCTGAGAGTCTGTCTAGGCTCTCGTAATGATGCCAACGTATTACAGGACATATACGAGTGTGTGTACAGGCTAAGACGACGGCTAATCGTTGGCTCTGTGTGGCTCTGTGCCAACAAGAAACCAGCCTTCAGCATATGTCTATTAATGAATACCTAACACCTGGACGATGCTAAGTCTCGTCTAAAGCTGCCGGCCTCCGGAGTGATGCTGCGCGCTACAAGCGGTCTAGTTGCTGACGGGGAAGCTTGACTTTCTTGTCGGTCGTTTGTCTTCTTCCCTTTTTCCCAAGGAAACAGAGGAAAAGGTTCTGATATGATTTTGGTGATCGCAGTTGTATTTCGGGTTTGGCTAGCTGCCAATTGTGGCGTTTATCCTCTAAAAAAAGTAAGGTTGTCGAGGTAGCAAGCTTTTGACAATGTGAGAGTCTGTGATACTATGAAAGGCGAGACTCGTGATATCTGATATCTTGTTAGATATGGGTTAGTTTGGGCTCATTCACTACTTGACGGTTAGTGGAAACCCCGAAAAGTTGCTGAACCACGTAATGCGAGCTGTTGTTGATGTAACTAGGCCAGGTCGCCTGTGTAAGAGTTTCAAAAATACCTCTCAGGATGTGCTACAGCATCTGTTTACTATCGCTAGAGAGCTTTCTAGCAAACATTTACACTGAGCTGATAAAGCGTGATGCTTACATCAGAAAGTGTACGCCTAATCTTGTAATTTCAGCAAAGCTTGGTCGCCATGTCGTCCATGACGCCGTCATTTATTTGTTATTTGCTTGTTGACTTGGCATCAAAGCGCACCTAGACTCTAGCACCAGAGAGCTTGAACGAAGAACAAGAATCTAACGATAAGGCCTGTGATCTACATTTATCAGATAATATAGAGCTGCTAGCTTCTTTTGGGGCCATCATCTGTAGCTTGAGATCTGTAAAAGTCAGAGTTATGGTCTCCCGATCGCCGTCGATAGATGCCTCGAGACGCCAGTACCCTCAGAGCCCGCTATACTTGCTGTTCTGCTATTAGAGATGAGTTCCCAAGCCTTATTTGGTCCGTGCTTCATGAACCTTTCAGGACCATCTCCGCCTTCCCATTCTTCTCTTGCTAACTCTTGCTAGTATACTCCTGAATGCCGCCTGGCAAGACAGAAAAGAGGATAGCAAACGCATATATATGGACCGTGATCGGAGGCTTATCAATCATGGCCAAACTGTAGGGAACAAAAGGGCATGTAATATAAACACGCATATGCCACACACACAAAACTTCGTGATGTACAGATATTGCTACCGGGAATATCGTTATGTAGCTTGATTAGTTTGTCGGTAAGAGCACAAGCCGCCGGAGCAACTAGGCGAGAACTAGCTCACCAAATTCTATTCGCTCCAAAATATTATCTTAAGAATCTACCAAGCACCGTCTTAATCATTTTCCGTAAACTCCTTCCCGAACGAACAAAGTTAATGTTGCCATAATTACAAGCTAAGGCCAGTTGAGCCAATGATAAGACGAACCCTAACTGAGGCTGGCTGACCCTAATGAAGCGCAGGCTTAAGCCAAGTCTTGATGCTTTGTCTCTACACGAGTACCATATTTTATGGTTAGCCCTTGAATGCCAGTCGACAGATAAGCATGTTTGTTTTTCGGATAAAAAGGCAATACGACGACAACCATGTTGCCGGCTTCGAAGATACATATCCAAAAATGATTTATTTACTGCTGTACTGTCTTTTCTTTTTTTTCGTCACTGTAACTCTACTCACTACCAATCTCTAAGTAAAACTTGGAGCTAGCATCAAAACTCTAGAACAAGAGACAACCAAGATACTAACTAATAGAGAGCCTGATAGAAGGAGATGAAGGCGACCCGCTTCTTGACTATCCCAGCAGATCATTGTCACATCGATAGGTCGCTAGTTGTCGTCATTCATTGGGCCAAAGGCGGAGCAGTTAGTCAGCTACTACTACCTAAATAGATATTTTCCTGAAGTTAAAACAAGTGTGGGAATAGGTCTCGCCATATATTCATATCCAATCAAAGTAAGATTGCTTTTTTAAGAAAAACAAACAGTGTGGGCTTCTACTAGCTTAAAGTTGTCCCAGAAATAGCATCGGCCTTGATACATATCTCACCACTTTGATGCTAGAGAATTGGGCGCGACAAAGTTAAAAACACTCTTGAACGGGAATAAAGGCGCAAGCTAGAACAACATAGGAAGCTCGGATGTTATCTCACGTCACTTATAGAAACCAAGCTAAATCAACAAAAGCGATACACATCGGTGTTGCAACAAGGCTTGTGCCACATCTTGCCGAGACAAAGGCGAGGAAGACGTAAGCTGAACTAGCTTCAGAACTAAGCCAATGGCTAGCCGAAAAGGACGAAGAAAAATGGAAGATGGGTAATCGCCGGGTTATTTTGCACCATCAAGGTGAGAGCTAGATACTACTAGTATGCACACCCCCTGAACCTGACTACCTGTCCCTCCCCTATCATATCTTTGTGCTCAGTGACAAACAATGCAGGCAGGCTCTTTGAGACCAGGGGAGGGTGTCTAGGTAACTGAAGAAAGGCAACAAAACATGCTACTAGTTCACTTGAATTTGCATGTGCTTGCTTCTTATAGAGCCATACGAAGATGAAAGAGCAAGAGGGGGGAGAGAAAGGAAGAAAAGGAAGATGACGACGAGGAGCTTGCTAAAGCACAGTCGCAGATATTAAACTTAATCATAGTTCAGGTTGATCGTCGTAGGGCCGTGATATAAGAACTGGCCGGCGTCCATCGATCGTCTTTTTTATTCTATTTGTCTGCTTTTCTTCTTCATCGAGATCTTGCTTCTCTTTACTTGTCTTTCTCTTATTCTGTGCTATTCTTCTTGTATTATTTTTCTTGCTATATATATTGTTGAGGTATTGACGCTGACAATCAATCAGTCACCCTCTTTTTTTTTTTTTTCTCTGGGTAATTTGTAAGTCTGCGCCCCATATATCGGTTCTTGACCTCCAACACATCTTTCTCTCCAAGATCCCTCTCCTCCTCTCTGTCCTTTGCTGCGGCTATGTTCTAGATGGCGTTCGCTGGCATATTCTGTTCCCGCATTGGCCCGAGATCTCAGCTTCTCCAGCTAAAACCTAGAGAATCCTTTCTTCCTTCTCTCTACAAAGTCAAGAAAGGAAAAAGCTCCGCCTGGTATTGTCAAGCGCCTTGCCAAGTATCAAATATAAGGCCTCTCTCTGGAGCTGCCCCTGTAGCCAACCAACTAACACCATTGATGTAGTCTTACAGCGAGGTTAATTTCGGCTCCTTCGGCCACTTACGAAACAAATCATCGCAAAGCAGAAGCATAGCACGGGGTCTTGACTCTGACCCAGATCACCCAGTTCTACTTCTGTATCTTCTATATATCTCCCATTCGTCTCTATCGTCGTCTCTTGTAAGCTCGTGACAAGTTTGTGCATATCATATCAAACTGTTGAATTAAAGAAACAGAATTGCATTCTTTTTCTCCCTTTCTTCTTCAGTTCGTTCTTCCCAGCAGGTTTAGTGTACAGTTTCTCTCTCTCTAGCTTTGCAGGCTTCAAACCTTTTATCTGTGTTCCCAAAGCAGCCACTTCCCCCCCCCCCCCCCNCCCCCCCCTAGCGCCGCTCTGATATTTGTTTCCAAACCCGGAACATTTGACGTTTTGCCGTAATTTTTTGCCTCCCTCGTCTAAATTTTTCTTTGAGGCTTGAGAAAGTTTCTTTCATCTCTTGGTCTTTTTCTTTCCTGCCTCAAAAAGAAAATATCTTGTCGTGGATGTCGCCTCTTACGTAGAACGTCACACAAGAATCTTCAACGTCAGGCCATCCTATCCAGCTTTTTATTATTCTTCTCATACTTCTGGAATCTAGACGAGCCTACCTTAGCCAGCATTCTGCGCTTTGTGGCCTACTCTTGTAAACAAGCTCACGGGCAACCAAAATTATCGAGATGAAAGCATCCACAACTGCGCTCTTGTGCGCCGGCACTGCATCTGCCGCTGCCCTGTCACCCAACACTCTGATGGAAGTCTTCCGCCGCGCCGTATCTGACTCCCCGTCTGGCGGCTACGCACCCGCCTCCGTCACATGCCCTTCGACGATGCCTAGCGTGCGCTCAGCCAACTCAGGTCTGGCCACCGAAGAGGCAGCGTGGTTGAAACTGCGTAAGCCCAAGGCGGACGCGGCATTTCTCGAATTTGTCAAGCGCGCTAATATTTCCGGCTTCGACGCCGAGACATACCTAGCGTCTGATACGCCACGCCTGGCCGCTGCCATATCGGGGGGTGGCTACCGCGCGCTGATGTACGGCGCTGGCTTTCTTAGTGCCACCGATAACCGCACGGCGGACAATGGCCTCGGCGGTCTTCTGCAGTCGCTGACGTATCTATCGGGCCTATCGGGCGGTTCGTGGCTAGTCGGATCGTTGTATATGAACAACTTTTCTAGCATCGCTGACATCCAGAGCAACAACGACTTGTGGCAGTTCCAGAATACGATCCTGTCCGGCCCGGAGATCAACAGCACGGTGCTGGGCTCGACTACACTGTCATATCTGGCGCAGCTCGTTAGCCAGGTGCGTGCTAAGCAGGCCGCCGGCTTCGACGTGTCGCTAACTGACTACTGGGGCCGCGCACTAGCTTACCAGCTTATCGGCGCCGATTACGGCGGTCCCGGCTATACGTACAGCTCCGTGGCCGAGTCAACCGAATTTGAGAATGGCGACGTGCCGTTTCCGCTGATTGTGGCTCTGGGTCGTGCCGCCAATACTACCCTGGTCTCGCTCAACTCGACCGTCTTCGAGTTCAGCCCACTCGAGTTCGGCTCGTGGGACAAGTCGCCGGCATCCTTTGCGCCCATGCGCTATCTAGGTAGCCCGTTCGATAACGGCACACTGTCCGCCGACAACTCGTGTGTGCGCGGTTTCGACTCCGCCTCGTTCGTCATGGGCACCTCATCGTCGCTGTTTAACCTGATCCTGACCGGCGACTACGTGTCCACGCTCAATCTGACCTCGACCCAACAGACAATCCTTAACACATTGTTAGACTCACTCAACGGTACTGACAATGATATTGCCCCGTACGCGCCAAACCCGTTCCTCAACTTCCAGGAGGACACCAACCAGCTGGCCAGCCTGACCGAGCTCGACCTGGTCGACGGCGGCGAGGATGGTCAGAACGTGCCGCTGTGGCCTCTGCTGCAGGAGTCGCGCGAGGTCGACGTCATTTACGCAGTTGACGCCTCTGCTGACACTGACTACAATTGGCCCAACGGTACCGCGCTGCTAGCCACCTACGAGCGCTCGCGGGACTCTGATATTGCCGCCGACGTGGCCTTCCCTGCTGTCCCAGACGCAAACACCTTTATCAACCTGAAGCTGAACCAACAGCCGACCTTCTTCGGCTGCGATGCGAGCAACTTCTCTGCTGGCGCTGTTCCGCCCCTGATCGTGTACCTGCCTAATGCGCCCTACTCGTACTTTGGCAACGTCAGCACCTTTACCATGGAGTACGAGTTCACCGAGCGCGACTCCATCATCCTCAACGGCTACAACTCCGCCAGCCAGGGCAACTCATCTTCGTCTATCGACGAGTCCGACTGGCCCACCTGCGTGGCCTGCGCTGCTCTGAGCCGCTCCTTCACCCGCACCAACACCTCTATCCCCGCTGCCTGCTCTGCCTGCTTCACTAAACACTGCTGGAACGGAACTCTTGATACCACTGCTGTCACGTCCTACGAGCCTGCGCTCAAACTGGGCGAGCAAGTGGTTAGTTCAAGTTCTTCTTCCGCCGCTGCCGCTTTTTTCAATCATCGCGTCTCTGTTTCGAGCATTAGCGTCGTAGTCGCTGCTCTGCTGCTCGCCATATCATAAAAGCATGATTATAGAGCCGCGATATCTGGCATAAATTTTTTTTTTATAGCCCTCGTTCTTGTATACTAACATCAGTTTGCTTTTCAGTAAATCTATCCATAACTAGATTCTTAGTAGTCGCTGCTTGGCCAGCTCACTGAATTTCTGGTCCTCATGTATTATTGAGAACTCTAAATTACGGCCTTTCCCGTTGACTACGCTATTGCAGTTGTCTCTTAATTTTGTTCTATTCATGATCCCCAGTTCTTAGGGTTACGATGGGTTAAAAATTCAGTTGGCTCTCTTTGTTTATTTTAAAGTTCTTTTTTGTATCATCTTACTAGGCTTAATTTTCGCCTCTATCGTTTTGTATGCTTGCGGTTATTTGAACTAGTCTCGCTGCAGCACCAATTTCTTTGTAATATGATTAATGTTTTATATCTTTTCTACGAGTTCTTCTTACTTATCTTATGTTAAGATATCGTTATGATTCCATATCTTCTCTTTATATATTCGTCTAAATCGAATTTAACCCAATCTATCTATCCACTAAGCTTGACCTTTGCTACATTCATAAATTGTCATTTTCCTCCAAAACACTTGTACACACAACATTGTCAAATCATGTACAACGTAGCTTACTCAGCCAGCAAGTACGCAAGTAGAACTATTACTAATCCACTAATGCTAGCATTCTTACTTCTTACTACCATTTTATTGTGCTCCCAAGTCCGCCCCTCATCTTCCCCTGTATTTCTTCCATGAAGTCGCCTTTCTGTCTTGAATCTTTATTGACCATTCCATAGTTTTGTTATGGTTATGAGTTTGTTGTAAATGGAAATAAAGTGGTTGTACTGGTAATCGATGATACTGGCTGCTGAGATCACCTTTCTTCATATTTTGTCCTTCACTTTCTCGCGAGCCTACCCTAGTTCAAAGCAGCTTACATACACTCCTGCCCTGCCTGTTTTCCTCGTCGAACATATCATCGTTGTCGCCATCATTCACACGAACACTATCGCCAACCCCATCACCGCCACTACTACCACATCTACCAACATCACCACCATTACCACTAACTTCGTCTATCTGCCATCCTCCATTCCCGAGTTGTCACCGCCACTGCGGTCGGAATGGGCCCTCAATCTTGACATCCTTGACACCCTCAGGCATCATGCGGAGCCAATCAATGAGCGCATTGTCATCAACTTCTCCTTCGGCATATCGTATCTGCATATTAACCTGCGGCGCACTCATGTCGAGCTGATATCCGGGCTGTGGTGACCGTAACTGTAATGGAGCAAGTAAGATAGATGGTAGCCGGTAGTTGCCAGACGTCTGCAGATGCAATGGCGATGGGAAACTCGTAATTATCTCCTTTTCAGGATTCCGGTCGTCGATTAATTTATGATAGTTGGACAGAATTCGAGCGTGCAACTCGGTTACCGACAATGGAGCCATGAAGCCACGTGTTGCTTGCGTTCGTAGCTGCTCCGTGATGGCGCGCGTGAATGTACACCGATCCTGTGCTTGGATATGTTCTTCAGTGACAGCTGCTGCTATCAATTCGAGAACTCCTCGTTTCCGTGCCATGCTACACGATGCGAAGTATGCCGCATCCATGATTATAAGTGTGTCAGAAGCTGCCTCTTCAAGAATCTGTTGGATACCACTCCATCTGATAGACGACGATAATATCCTTTCACGTCCCATGGAGCTGTTATTGCTATAAGTAGGTTAGTTAACCATGCTATCAAAACCACATACTGGGCACATTTTGTAACAAGAACAAAAGCAGACTCGCTAGCTTTACTACCGACTCTTATTTTGCTAACACCTACCTGGCAAGGATCATGTCCCGTTGACTGTCAAGACATGTATGGCCGTTATAATAGACGATTTTGAGGACATCGCGATGGTCTCGATCTTCGGCAAAGTCGTTAATTTTGCGATTGAGCCATCTCCATGCGCTTGGATGGGCTTCGGACGGTGAAGGGATAGTTTGTATATGAACAATATATCTGTAATGTGTTTCCAAAACTTCAGCCAAATCGCGCACTGAAGTTTGGACGTTGAGATCTTCATCTTCCTCCCAGTGTAACAGCAGAGCATGCACAGCCGTGTACCGAGCCCGACTTGGCGACATCAAGATTTTGGATACGTTGGCTTGTAGATCGCTCTTGATGCTATCGATCCCTGGTAATGGCATCTTGTCAAGTCGTGGACCAGTGGGTAGTGGTGTGCGCATGCGGGACTCAGCAAAGGGCAATCGTGGCGTACCGGTATGGTGTGCTGGCGGGTCGATGTCCATCTCTTGTGATGGAGGTGGAAGTTGCTGTGTGTAAGTATCATTTGAGTACAATAGTGACTTTGTTGCTAGATCGGGAGATATGGGATGGCCGTTCCCGTTCGTAGAGTTTGATATGCTTCTAGGAGAGCCAACTATAGATTGCGAAACAGGATGTCCCATATGTGGCATGTTGTGGCTGTGTGCTGTATGTATCATGTGATGCGGATTCGTTGTAGGCGCCGGGCTTAGCGGCCTAACGCTAGAAAGGATAGATACGTCTTGGACAGCTGGGCTATTAGAGCGATGATATTTGCGAATGGCATCCTCCCACGTCATATTATGGTGGCTCGGGTGGCACTATACGGAATACAATAAGCATGACTAGTTAGCAGACTAGTCTAGAATGATTGGCGTCAGGTATGATGATGATGCGTTGGGTGATATTGTTCGCGATAGCCGAGCTTTGACTTCTAAATGCTCATAGGTTATTTCTACCGTTGGCCGATATAGTGCAAATGAAAGACATTTAGAGACAGAAAGCCTTTCTATGACATGCAGATATCTAAGGCGAATGGCATCAATATTTGCTACAGATAAAATTATATCGTGTAGGTATATATTGAGTTACTCGGTTTTCAGAACCGCAAGACCGGACTTGCGTCTGATGACTGATGGTGCCGTATGATATAATTCCCAGTCCACATATACAGACAGACATCAACGCACAAACATGTACACTGGTATGAAACTTACCGCAACGCGACGGCGCCGGCAGTCCTGACAGGCGCCTAGTTTCCGTATTAGGGCGGCCTTTTCTCTCTGTTGCTGCGACAAGGGACCCGTTCGCCTCCTGCTCGGCCGACGGTTGTTAGACATGTCTGGACTACCATCATCTGGAACGGCTAGAACGGGGAGAGAAGAGGAGGGCGACAAAGAAGATGGTGTTTGAGGAGGAGGAGATGGAGAAGAGATAGACGCAGGAACAGAGGAAGCCGGATGTTGGTCGTTGTTGCGACTTTTGGTAGTACCACTTGCAAAACTTGACGATACCATTTCCTCTGCTACCTCGAGATGCAGAAGCGATGCTGGGGTTACAGAGGGCACTCGCACAGGGATAGGGGTATGTGGGAGTGATAAGATATTAGGGTAAATAGACGTAGTAGTAGTAGTAGTAGTAATTGTAGAAGAAGCAATGAGGCCGTTAGTATCTACGTCTTGAGACGAATCGTTTCCAGAGATAGAAGGACATCCAGCACTCGCTAGGACGTCTGTACCATTAAAACTACTGGCGATAGCGACCGCAGAAGCTTTGCGTAGCGTAGAGGTAGAACCATGTACAGGCAAAGTTGCAGAGACAGATGCAGATGTTGGTGCTAATGCTGAGGTTGATGCCGAGGCTGAGGTTGAAATTGGAGTTGATATTGAGGCTAGATAGAGTGAGGATGGCTGAGGTGAGCTGTACGATGTGGCAGTTGACTCAACGTTCAGAGGCAAGGAGGCCATTTGTTGTGTCGTCGGGGACACGATCGATGTCAAGGCAGTGCCTCCAATAGAAGAAGCTGGGACTAGTACGTTAGCCATATTTGCCGAGCCGAGGCCGGTGGAGTGAGGAGGAGTGGCGCTAGGCTGCGACATGGCCGAGTCGAGTGTCGCAGTGGATTCTCTGCGCAAGGGCGGCGATGAAGATTGAGTTTGCGTGTGTTGTACAGGCGTCCCTGGCGAATGCGTAGACAGAGGCTGTTGTTGATGTGATTGCGACTGCTGTTGCGATTGCTGCTGTGATTGCTGTTGTTGCTGTGGAGTTTGTGCTGTACTGCCACTGGAAGGAGAAGGTGTTTGCGGATTTGACGATTCTTGCTTTGGCGGTGCCTCCAGGAGGCTCGGAGCCGGGTGCATAGCGGCGGATTTCAACTGCTGCTATTGGCGCGCTCTGTTTTGTTTTCCTTAAAAAAAAAAAGGTAGTAGAACTTCTAGATGACAACAAGCTAGGTGACGAATCGCTCGCGATGCTAGATTGAGCTACAAGATATATATATGTATGGAATTAAATTTTGATATTCGTTATGGATCCACGAGAGACGATGGGTATTCATGGGTTATTATATCTGTCTCCAGCACTGCGCAGATGTGTGGTGAAGCAGTTCGTCAATAATAGGTGTTTGGTTTTGTCGCAAGCCTATATACTAGTTATAGCACCAAGTAGTACAAACAGAGCCTACAAGCACAAAAGCACACAGACAAAGATACAAGAAGTATTCGTTTGTACATATATACGATGGCGCATATACAGTTCCTGTTCTTTCAAGGCAAACCCTCTGTTATTCACCTTCATGCGACCCAACCAAGACTCTATATGCCGGGACCGACGTAGATGGGCGTGAGAACTTGGTGAATGAAGCCGGTAGCAGAGAAGGGACGATTACAGTAATGTCGACGGTGCGCACGAACAACGGCCGTGTAGTTGTAACTGGGTAGCTCCAGGCATCAGGTGACAGAAACCAAGTAACAAGCGAACAGCTTGACTAGAAGATAGAATAGGCGCGTGCGGAACCAGGCACCGAATATCCAGTGGGGTATGTGTAGAAAGTAACAGCAGTAGGTAGAGTTTCAACTTTTGAGCTGTAGCAGTCGCAGATGCGGAAGTGAAGTACAGACCGGGAGGTATAGATGGGCGACAGGTCTCGTAAATAGTAGGAATTGGAGAAATCTATGCAACTATGAGCGAGAAGCCGGTTGTTTGTTGACTGATACTAAATTGGTGTGCTGCTGGGTTGCTGTTTGTGCTGCTGACTATAGACGAATAGATAGACAGGCTTGATATGTGCGTTCGCGGCGGCAAGGAAGAAGGGACCACAAGAGTACTTCTGGCTGTTGTTGCAGGAAGGAGGGCTATTATCAGTGCTACCAATCAAGTGTAGTAACAACCGAGTGTAGTGGTAAGCAAAAGCTCAGCTAATAAACTAGTGCGCCATCAAAGAGTTGAGGCTTCGTAGTCAAGACAGAAAGGCAGTTGAGTTGCAAGCGGCACGGGCACTGTGGCGGTAGCAGAAAGACCAAGAAACGAGGTCGGCTAGCAAGACAACGAACAAAGGAAGCAGGATAGAAGCGAGTAGTTGAAGTTGTGTCCAAGAAGATCCTTTTGAGGCGTATCGTGATTGTCCTAACCCTTCTGAAAAGCTGGTCTTAGCCGGGTCAGAGGAAATGATGCTCAGAATCAAAAGCCTTGCCTGCAAGAGACGACGCAGCAAGAAAAAAAAAATAGAAGAAAGAAGAAGAACAAGAATCCAACCGAGGGTTCGATGGACGGTCAGTAACAGTGATATTAATCAATGGCTTCGTTATTCGTGCTTTGTCTAGGCTAGGAAAAGAATGCAAACAATAAAAGAAGATTAAAAAAATGAATTTTTTTATAAAAAAAAAACGTGAAAATTGAGAATTGGAAAATTATCAATAATTAAAAAGATAATTAAAAAGTAAAATTTCACAGACAAAGAAGAAACTGGAAAAAAAAAACCGACAAAGGTGGGGATTTTGGCTTCACAATAAATAGTTACCACAAAAAGAAAACAAGAAAATAGTCAATAAAATAAGCTTTAGAATTGAAAGAGTGAAAATGCAGAACGTCAATATGCAAATATCCCCACAAGCTCCTATGCTTGAACTAGCTAGAATCTAGACTTGAAAAGAAAGCTTCGTTCTACTAGTAGCTTTCAAGTAACAAAACGAAGATAAGAAAAAGGCAATCAAATGAACAACAACCTAGCTTCTCTCAAGTCAGCTCACAAGCTTGGTTGAAGACACTTGCCTGCCAAGAAGGAACAACACTGTAACAGGATGCTCGCAAAGAGGCCATGACGGCCGGGGAAGGGATCCTAGCCAGCCGTCCTCTTTCTTCCTCTGCGTCTCTCTCTTTCTGTCTGCTACAATCTGTCAACTAATGCTACTTGAGGTACTCGATCTCAGTCACTTATCTTTCTCTCCTTCTCATCTTCCCCTGACGCATTTGCTCATGACTCCTTTTCTCACTGGTGCCTTTCTTACAAACTCAAGAAGGGAGGGGAGGGGAAGACCGACAAACATTGCGCTTCTTTCATGTGATAGTACTAGTAATCACCTTCTTCTTCCCCTCCAGCCCAGCTATCTATCTGCTTCACTGTGTGATGAGCCAGGCAACTGATGCCATATATAGGCAATATCCACCGCCGCTACCAGCATAGCTCGTTGACATGTTATACCATGTCCATTGATATCTCTATCTACCTGGATATGTACTATGTGAATCCCGCGGATCGTTTAGCGTCGCTGTTTAGTAGACTAAATCATATCCTGTGTTGCATCGGAGTAGTATTTTCGTAGCAAAAATGCTAGCTAGTCACAAGTCCAACAATACATTCATATGCCGCTACTTCTGTCACTACTACTCTCTGTTATAACAAGTCCTCTATGACTATTGAGGCTAGTCGAGCTGGTCGATGTGGCTTCCGCCACCACTAGAGACACAGACAACCAGAAACAGGTGCAAATCCATGCCACTGTGAGCTTTCTCTCGGATACATTGCACGTTTTCGTTTGTTCGTATGTTTTCTAGGCGATCTATTTTGAAAAACATACACGCATTTTGAATGTCTTTTCTGCTATAGCGGCTTGATGTATAGTAATACCACAACACCGCTGCAGTATGGTACAAGTAATGGCTTCTCCTATACAAGAGCCTCTATTATAGTCAATCAGTGCCTACTATGTAGTCTTAGATGGGCACAGACCACAGGCACAAAAAAAACATTGGTGTTTTTGAATGAATGCGCAAAATGCACACATGCATCATGCGTATACTACGCAGGTGTTGTATCTGTGTTTCCAGAGACATGTTTTCAGAGACAGACATGCTTGCTTTCTAACACGGCCCTATCGACGTGTGGTCTTAATTATCCCTACTTAATCTCCTGCTTAGCACGCAAAATTCACTTCCATATGTGTATGTTATGTATGCATGCATTCCAGCCTTCAATATTCATGTTACAATGCAGAAGTAATCATATGTATACTAACTAGCGAAGTACTTCCAGATATTGTTCTATCAACCTTTATGCCTATGCTAACCACATTCCAGCCATCACTCAGTATTAAGACGTTTAGTACCAGTTGTGCTTCGTGGCATATCATCGGTCATATACCTATATCAGTCACCGCCCAGACATTGCATATAGTAGATAAATAAAGCACTTCAACACTAGCTAGTTATAATATACTTACACCAATTACTGAACAACTAGTTCGAAGGGGGAAGAGGGGAAGATGCAAAAGCGAAAAGGCACTGACTTTTTGTAACCAAAAAAAAAATAAGAAAAACAAGGAAGCATATCCATTATACTAATATAGGAACAAAGGGATACAACGACAAAAAGGGTAAAACCAAAAAAAAATCCCCGTTGCGATTGTGGTCAAAGCGGCCTGCCTTCACTTGCATTCGGCCAATGTTCAAAAATTCTTGGTTGTCGTAGATAGTAGAAAAGAGTCCGAGCCGCAGAGTGGCTTTAACATCACCCCCCCCCCCCCCCCCCCTCCCCAAGAACAGCAAACTTTCCGAAATTCTTTGCGATAAATTCAAGTGCCGGCTCTAGACGTGTCGTGTAGCAAGAGGAAGAGGAAGAAGGAAGGAAGACAAAGGCGGAGATGCGGACAGGCCCGAACCCGACGGGCCAAGCTATTGATATAGCAACTAGGTTGTTGTACTTGAAGTTGTTGCTGTTGATGGGTGCGTACTTGTTTGCTTGTTATGGTGGTGTATAGGTGCCAATCCAGCCCGTGCCGCAATGTGTCTAGAAACATAAAACATGGTATCAAGGCTGGCCGCGAGCGAGTTTCTGCTATTTATTAGTAGAAACAAAACAGCCCATCCCGGTGCCAACCTTCACATCTCATACCTTATAATTTCGTGCGACACTGAAAGCTTTTAGTAAGAAAAAGATAGAAGTCGTAATCTTAGTGTTTGTAGGCACATATGAGAAAGATTTCACGACTAACAATTTTATATATATTTTCCGGGTCTATGCGTATTCTTGTCATAGCATTGCCTTTTATGCCACCCTCGTATATCTACTAACCTTTAATATGTCTTTATCGGCTTACGATATATGAGCTGCATGCATACAATGGCTGGCTAAGTATCGCTGTGCTTAGCCAGCATATATTGGCAAAAGATCGTGCGTGCTCTGCCAACTACTAGCATCGTGAATAGTGAACTTTGTCAAATCTGTGTTTTAGAGGAAAAGAAATCATGAGGCTATCTATATATCTCACGCACATCAGAGTAAAATTGAATCTAAATTACGTACACTTCAAATTTAGAAGTTTAGTTGCCCATAGCTAGGAAAAACGAAATGATGTGCTGTCATAGCGAGTGCTGTTACCTCCAATTATAAAAAAAAAAAAAAAAAGGCTATTGGCGACTTCAAACAAGGGGTGAAGAGAGATAAAGGCACATTTAAAATCGTAGTCGTAGTAGCCACAGCAGTTCCGTTCGTTCTAAGTAAGCTACGGGTACTTTTCCAGTAAGCTCAACTAGCCAGCCAGCCAAGCCAAGCCAAGCCGAGGAGAAAGAGACAACACCCCCATGGTTACTATGTGTTTTTTTGTAACGCATGCATGATGTGTTATACATAGTTACATACATGTACATATACATAGTACATGGTTATATACTACTACATACATGCATATGTGTCTATGTTTGCTCTACTTTGCAATATCTGCAAGTAAACTGAGATGAACCAGAACGGTAGCGTCACCTCAAGTTAGATCCAACCCGCAGATGGCTTATGACAAGGGATTAGAAGAAACAAAAGGGTGAGAAAAAGAAAGGAAGAAAAAAAAAATAACAGCGTTGCAGTCAAGAGTATTGTGGGAGCCAAAGGATGAGCGTCGAAGCCAGGGTTTACTCGCGCATACAGTCTAAACTTTGTGCAAAAGCTTCGGGTCTTATCACGTTCTTAGAGATCTGTTGTGCCCTGTTATCTCTTGTCTGGGTTCTTTGTTTTTTCTATCTTTTAATTCAGCAGGTGACCGCTCTTCTTTTATTCACCTAGATGTTATCACATTAACAAAAAGACGCAAAAGGTAATAGAAAACCTAAAACTAAAGATGAAAATGAACGCAAGATCAAACGATAGTGTCACCTCTCTTCCCATGTCTCCCCAATCACTTTGCTCATCTCTTCACTGTCCGCCATTTCCAAAGCGCATATGAGCCTGAGGACAACAGCAATATGGATTTAAACGGCGGAGTGGGATTCGGGATGGCTGAGAATAAGAAACATAAAGTAGCAGTAACAAAGAAATTGAGACTAGATCGTCCTAGCTATGCTGTCATTGGTTGTCACAGGCCAGGGCTGACGCTGGCCAGTCTCGCTGATATACTAGCTCTTTCTCTTCTTCTTTGTGCGCTCGAGTAAGCAAATTTCCAGGATCATCACAAGCTAACGTGACAAGGAACCGAGCCGGCGCGCTTATAAGAGGCAAACGAGCCGAGTTCAAGCCAGAGACTGACAAACGCATGCTCAGCTTCATTGGCTCGGCTGTTTCATGGAAGAGGTGTCGATACTGGTTCCAGTCAGCCATGAAGATCGAGTATCTAGTGAGATGTTCTATAAGATGGAATTTCATGTTAGCAGCAGGCGTTCAGTGAACCTGACGTTCTCCATTCCTACCTAATAAACGCATCCAGCCATATTTAGTAAGTGACTGAGCTAACTACAAGATACTATTCGGGCAAGGGTAGTAACTGTGTAGGGTTCTTTAAAATGGAAGCCAAATGATAAAGTCTACATCTGTAGCACATACATTCATATACAATACTTACAATAATTTTGTTTTGGCTGTTAGCGCGACAAAATGTTGATTCGTAAGCGGAGAAAACTGCATGAGCTCAAAACAGATACATTGAATGTGATGTGTGAAATCTCTGCATCTGCGTGCGTACGCTGTAAGCCAGCATCAACAGAGTAATGTAAAAAGCCAAGTGGATATCACCGGAAATTTTGCCTGTTTTTGACGCAAACTTAGGGCGGCGCTTGCTGTCATATGTGGTTGGCCGACGGTGTCGTCGTGATTTAGTGGTGCCGATGAGTGTGAGTGGGGAGCGCAGGATATAATTTTTAGCCCGCCGCTATTCCTAATTCGGGCGTTAGTATGCTAGGTATAGCTTTCAATATGACTTTATTTCCAAAGAGTTTCTTGTTGTTCTGAAGCCGAGTCTCTCTTTTGTATCAATTTTGTGAAGTTAGTCCTAGCCCTGTACTGTTGATCGCCTTAGTCTATATTGTTGACAAGGAAGCGAATCATATTGATGTTGCAGCTCTGTATTTCTTTCTCTTTGTCGTTTTTGCACCGGTTATCAGTGTCGGTCGTAAGAATGCAAAAAAAAAAATTGGGGGGGAGGGGGCGGGGGTTTTCTAGCGAGAAATGACGGAAAGCAAAAGAGATCAGTAAACGATATTTTGATTCTCGTTGGAGTAAGGAACAAGTCGTGCATAAGGAGGAGAACGCATAGTAAGATATATATAAAAAAATATATATTTGAAAAAAAAAAAAAAAAACCCCGACAAGATCAATCAAGCTGGGATCAGGCCAATAGCTTTTTTTCGAACCTCTTCACTCACCTTAGCGTAGCTCCGGGGCCGAACTACCACAGACGCTGAGAAGGAAGAAAAGATAGATTGCTAGGATGTTGACGAAGCTCTGGCTTTAGCGACAGAGGTAAGGCAAGACAGCCTGGAATGCCAAGATTAAATATACTGGCAGTAGTCAGTATTACCTACCACTTAAAACTTACTAATAATGCACAGCGGCCCTTGCACAATATACATGAAGAGGAACTCTGTCTCGGGATAGATCCGGTGGCCGGTGAAGGACTCAGCCTGGATAAACCACGGTCATGATGCTAGCAGTAGGATAACCTGGTCGTATTTCAAGGATTCGACCAAGGTCTAAGAAAGTAAGATAACAACATAATAGACATCCACTCTGGAGCTAAAATGCAATATCAATGGTCTAGCCGCAGTTGCCAACTAGAAATTAAAGGCCTAGTAACAATCAAAACAGCGAGCGTAGCAATGGATGGAAGAATGGAAGCGGGCACGAGGAAGTGTGAAATTCCGTACTCTATGAGAGTGTCAGACAAGTGTTTATAGCCGACGGCAGTACTGTACCACTGAGCTTTGATCAC
The DNA here is from genome assembly GCA_001640655.1 of Endoconidiophora laricicola. Taxonomy (NCBI): domain Eukaryota; kingdom Fungi; phylum Ascomycota; class Sordariomycetes; order Microascales; family Ceratocystidaceae; genus Endoconidiophora; species Endoconidiophora laricicola. The sequence continues at coordinate 1,370 of LXGT01000243.1, read as the reverse complement.
GCAGGTAGGCAGGTATGCTATCGTCATGGTATAAAGTAGGCTGCAGACAGAGCTTATTAAACCATGCGAATCTTTACTTGAGACCTACTGTAAAGGTAGATTGAACGTCCAATAGAACTCGAGAGTAGATGCAACGACACGTTGATATCACGCAAGAACCTGGCCTTTTTTTCTTTTTTTTCTTTTTTTTTTTTTTTTTTTGGTTGGCAGTGAAGACAGACATTGCCTATGCAGAGGTTAACGCTGCGTTGTACAAATAGCGGTAGCAAATAAGCACAGCAACTAACCTTGAAAGTCAATTCAAACTTGAGTTTTCTTATCTAGCAAGCGGAAAGTGAGGTACAACAGATCGTGATATAGAGACCCTGAAGAGCAAGAAAGAAAGGGGGAAATATATATATATATATATAATGATATTGTCGAAGCCTTTTAATTTATGGCTGCCTATGGCGGAGAACCCTGGATGTCGATTGGTATTTGGACTAGGAATGCAGGGCTCCTCGTACTAGTAAAATCGTGTATTAGCGCAATAGCTCAACAAGAAACGAAACGTCAGGGGTGGAGTTGAGGATTGATATATCCGCTATATCTCGTGCTAGGCCAAGGCAGTTGAATTGGCCTAAGCGTATCGTTGAATAACAGAGCAATGATGCTTCACATGTCGCCGAAATGGCTTTTTGGTCACTTGTCCTTGTTTAAAAAGATTCCTTGTCTACCCGTTCCGCTTTAGATCTTGTCAGATCCGATGAAGATGGCTTAGCTGTCGATTCGAGACGCACAATCAATGCGTTTGTGCACAATAAAATATGCGCAGATCTTGCTTGAGCCCGGGGACTTTTTAGCACCATGTCAACCCACAGATGCGCCACACGAACTACGGCTTTCCTTCTTCGGACGAGTTCAAGCAAACACGGAGGTCTAAGCTTGGGAATACTATATATGGCCAACAGGCCTCTCTTGGGACTTGGACTGCTTGCCAGTGACCATATTTAGTAATACTAGCAGAATAAATTTGAGATACAAATGCCGCTGGTCTTAGTTTGGTTGCATAGGTAAGAAGATATTATCCAGAATTGATGGTAGATAGTCTCTGCACCAGTGGTACATGTAGGCACGCGGTCTGGAAATGTGACGACTGAAGGGAACTGAACTAAAGCCCTTCAATGTGCTAAAAGTAGTCTGCGGTCATCTAATATACGCAAGGAACTAGTTAGGGCGTAGGTGAAGCCAGTCGGCCATGTTTCGGTTAGTCGGCCAAGGTGTGGCAACGATACCAACGACGGGAATGCATAGATCATGCAGTCTCTAGGCACAGCTCTAGCAACTCAAGAATGCCGACGGCTACTTGTGGGCTCTCTAGGCTAGACAGG
>LXGT01000242.1:0-47820 GCA_001640655.1 Endoconidiophora laricicola | reverse complement strand
AGGAGAAAGGACCAGTCGATGGATACACTCCTACTAATCATGGTGAGTTACTTATTTCGTCTCCGTGCTCTTTACATATGCTAAAACCTTTTGCGGGTTGGGTTGTAATAAAGAAGCAACAGTAACTAGCACCGAAATCAAAACTAGTATACATGATTTCGTAGTTGCAACTCTGGGATATATGTTATAGTTTCTGTAGTAGCATTTGTTGGTCATATATACATTGGCCCCTTTTCAAAGGAAGGGTAGATGTAAAATAAATGATGACTAAACGCGCCAGTATTGTATTTGGACTATTATAGGATCGAGGAACTTGCGCTAGATACTAGTTTTTTCGAAATGTATGCGTTTGCGGTACCTATTGAATCTCAATATTTCAGAGCACATTCCATAGAGATTGTTAGAATCTTATCAATGAAGGCAAAAGCTATAACTTAAAGCTTAGCTTAAGAAATATGAAAATATTATGTTTGTGAATAACTAGCATGACGATTGAAATATCGCAAGAAAAAATTGTGATGCCCGAAATTGGCTGAGGAAATACTGTAGTATGAAGCATCGTATTTTTTTTCCTACTCATTACCGAATTAGAAACTAACAATTACGAGAGCATTGTACTCTGAATTTAGTTTCTGTCTAATTTGCCTTAGTAATGCAGAACGTGTGATCTGTATACATATACAATATGATGGGCATCGTAACGGTTCAAAGAACACTGACAGTCATAGTATTATAGTATCAGTATAGTTACTAATAGGTTAGCCTATCATCGTGGTACTCTTCTTTTGTTTAAGCTACAAAAAAATGAAATATTGATCTCCTAATTTGAAGCTTATCACCCACCATTGCTATTCAAGTCTGAAAATCAGACTTCAAGAGCTACTACTAGTATAGCACGTGGAATGAATTTTACAACCTGTAAGGGTACTAAGAACAATCTACAAAAGCTTTGAAGCGAGGTATCGTCAAAAATCGGGAATTGGGAAGAAGATCTCTGAAACATGGCAGGCGGGTTAAGGGTCTTGTTAAGATACTAAATAGTAGTAGTACAGATGCTAGTATAGGAAAGAACAAGTCACAAGTTAGCTTTACAAGGTTCCATCTTTCTTGATAAATGCTCATGTCTTGAAATAACATGGCCGGTTTTATAACATATATGGAGTGTTCCTGGTTTTGAATTTTAGCGCTCTAGAAATGTATTTCGTACGATCCGTGTTGTATGTTGCGATGTGGTTTGGGGTAAGATATTAGAAGCAAAAAGTTATACTAAAATCCAGAACAAAAGATACGTAAACATATACCCGAGCACAAGTTCCATTTAGAAGCAAGTATTGTAATGGAGGGTTAGATATGTTAGCATGACTAGTCCTTTTTATCAATGGCTTCTTTATTTGATATCTAGTCCTCGTGGTGATAGATACGAATGTAAAGAAAGAGGCTGAGCAGGATTGAGATATTTAAGGGCTAGAATTGTGACACCGGACATGCACTCCTGGCTATCTCCAATTAGCATAGTAGTGATATAGAGATAGTAGTAGCCAATTCGCAATTTTGAACAGAGGAAAACCGCTGTTGTTAGTACGTACTTATCGTATTTTCTGTAAGCCATCAAACAATAGTAGTCCAGTATTCGTGAGCTATCGTGATGGTTGATACCTGGAGGTAAACAAGGAAAAAGGGCATGTAACGCTGCAAGAAGGGGGGAAACCCGGCATAAAGAGCATATTACATGTTAGCAAACAGTACCCGTCGTAATCGATGCTTGAGTTGTCGAACTATTGGCGAGTCCACGCCTGCTTCCGCTGTAGTACTAACGACATATTCACATCACTCAATATAGTTTGCTAGAGTGCTCATCTTGGCTGATAGAGCGGGCAACGGGCCAATATCCATGGGGTTTCCACCTGAAATAGTCCTAGTCTTCCGTAGCGGTAGCCTTTGATATCGTTGTTTAGTTTCTTTCTCATCGTATGAACTTCTTAAAGATGGTTGTCACTAATGGCCCATCGAAGGTCTGTGGTTCAAACTGGGGTTTAAATTCTAGCCAGTGACAGCTCAGAATGGTAGCACGAGGTCGAGCTCTGGACAGGGTTTGATCCCTGTTTAAGACTGAAAGCCAACGCCTTTCTTTGCCTGTATCTGGAGCTTAGAGGTCTGAGGAAAATACATGCAGCAACTTAACATAATGAAGGCTTGCTTTTGCTGGCTAATAGAAAGCCCACGCTAACATGGCAGTTTTGGTAACAGCATACAATGTTTTGTATAGGCTGCAACTCGTAAGGACTACAAGCGTTAAGAGAACATGGCCTATCTAAGCTACGCCCCTTCTGGCCCACAACCGTGTCTAATGCAAGCACAAGAACTAAAGATTTAAGCTATAGCGAACGTATCTAAAATAAGCCGTTGGTGACACAAATCATCAAAGAACAGAAATGGACGCCGATAGGCAGTTGCTTAACTGGGCTGGAAGTTCCATACAATTCCCCTTCCTTTCGACCTCTGTCTAGGATTCTTATTTGCAGACAAAGCTTGACTAAAGATGTAGTCAATCAATTGTTAGAATTTATGGGAATTAATTAATTGAGACGATATATTCGAACAGTGATATTCAGGATTCAGACCCAAGTCTCTTAATCTGATATATTCCGCTACTTCTTCTTTTCCTTTTACTTCCTCGATAGGTTCCTTCTTTTTCTATCAACGGTTCTTGTTTGATCTTCGATCTACATCTTCTACTTTCATCAAGTAACTACTTCTTTGAAAGAAACCAGCACACCAATATATATGTCGAGTCTACACAGAATCAACCATATTTCCTAATTATCACCCTTGACAGTCCTCGCCTATTTGCCACTTACCAATCGACTTATAGTAGTTGAGCCTACTCTTTACTAGCTACAACTAACGTTCACATTGTTTTGATTGTGGCCCAAAACCGTTCACAGACTACCTGCAAACAATCAAGAACGAGTTTCAGGGCGCTTGTCATACCAGCAGCCATGGATCAGGTTTCCGATCTGGTGCTGACGCCCTTCCGAGAAATCGTCCAGAAGGGCAAGACCGCAGCGGAAAATGCTGGCGATGATAATAAAGATATGGCCAAGGCAGCCCAGGGTCTGATCAAAGAAGGCGAGCGTGCCCTTATGCGCATAGAGCCTCAATGTCAGCGCCATCTCGATGAATTTGGTATCAACTTTCTCGATGCTCTTAAAGACAACGGTAACAACCATGCCATGTCATACCTGCTCTATGAGTTACGTGCTGCCGCTGACCTTTTGTACAGATGTGATTGCCGACTTCCGGAGACAACTCACTGACCTTCTCTGGGAATTCGACGACTATTTGGAACTTTCCAACTTTAGCATGGACAAATACATCGAGGTCCAGCAGGCTTCGCGTAAGGCTGCTCCGCATATATACGATATCCTAGTGCGGATGCGCTTGGAGCCTCTGGCCAGCAGCGGCGCATCTCTATATGGCGGTTCATCTAACGATGCTGCGTCCATCATCACATCGCCGCGGCCGGGAACATCGCTTTCCGGTGAGGCCCTAGATCTCAACTTTCCCTCAGTTCCTCCGCTTGACCAGAACGGCCTCCGTTCTCAGATCTCTGCCATACAGTTCGCGCAATCACAAACACGCAGCCAAAGCCCGGCGCCTTGTATGCTCGACTATGACGCCATCGGTATCCACCATTTGAAGCCGCAGGGCCGCCTTGCCCACCTACAGGTCACCACTCATTCGGTTCTTCCAGTAGGCCCGGCCCAGTTATCGCCACCACCAACAGCGCCATTACCGCAGAGACCATCATCGGTCAACTCGTGGAATGTTTATGGCAAGTCTGGGCCGCGAAGAACGTCTGGTCTGCCGCCTGTCGTATCCTGTGAGTTGTCGCCAGTTTCTAGAGCACCGATTCAATCTATGACGATCAACAACGGCTTTCCTTTGGCACCAAACTCGCCGCCGCCTCTGCCACCAAGGCATGATCTTGCGTCTTCTTTGGACTCTAGTAGTCATAGCCCTGTATACGAGATGCTTGATCCCTTCAATGCCTCAGACTTCAGTGGGTTCCGCAACCTAGGATCTGAGGCTCTTAGTCCATGTTCGCGAACCCGAGCCCGCACGCTTTCGACCGACTCGACAGCGTATGCCGTGTCTCTAGAAGAATCGCCAGTTCTTGGGATCGCCGTGCCAGCCCAGTCCACGGCAGTTGCCTCATCGTCACACATCCAGGTGCCGCCCTCTACAATCCCCGCGCACGCTGCCATCACTCCCAGCACCTCGACGACGACCTTCCCTCCGCGCTACTCGATGTTTAGCCTTAGCGACGGCCGTTCTATGTCCTGCCAACGATCGTACGAGAGTCTGCACGGCAGTGGCAGTTCGGACCGCCGCGGTTCAACATTTTCCAACCCAGAAAGCCATGCTGGCACCATTGGAGCCAGTATTGCCTCATCTCCATTTGGGGCCTTGCAAGGCTCAAAACCGCTCCACGGCGTTCCGTACTCAGTACTAGAAGAAGCCTTGGAGACATTGGCCAGTCCTGTGCTGCACAGTGACGATGGCTTAATTGTAGTCGATGTCGAAGCGGCAGATGAATGCGCACATGATGATTATCCGCCAGTCCCGGCACTGAAGCCGGCACTGATCCGCAGCGAATCTTCGTTCCATATCTATAAGGGCTTCTGCAAGGGCGCAACTGAGGTGCTCAGTGGTGATATCGGTGTAACCCCCGTGCGAAAACAGACGTTTACTGGCTCTCACACGATCGCTCGTTGTACGCACTGCATGTTTGAACTAGACTACAAAGAGGTTGAATACGACCTTAACAGAGACCGTGAGTCATTTGCCGCTATATCCTACAATATGTCCTTAATATTTCCAGCCAATCAGAGGTCATCATCTAATGTCAAGCATAGAACGAGGCAACTTCACGTTGGCCGGCATAGGCTTCCGTATTCGCATGCTGCAAAAGAGTCACGTGGCCACGCGCCGGAACGACGAACAGTTCTACGCCTGCATCATCTGTGTGAACCTCGGCCAAACTGTTGAAGAAAGTGATGCCACCGTGTTCTTCACGCAAAAGGATCTGTTCCATCACCTAGCTCGCCATCCACGGCCACTTCCGCCTATTGAGGGCTTGACCATCGTACAGGCCGATACTGTGCCAGACGACGTCAAGAACAACTATGACCTACATGTCAAGGGTCGGCAGACCATCTCACTAACACTAGCCAAAGCCAACGATATCGTCAATATGCCGTCGGCTGTCTGCAAAGAAACCATCAGGAAGCTATACGGCATGCGCATGCTTAACGACCACACGCCAGCCTTTGAGATGGCTGAAGGTGCACGTGTCGTTGGCATCGAGTTCCCCGACCGCTACGAAGGTGACTGGTGCATGGGCTTCCACGACGGCGCCTACGCCAGCTTTCCTTTCGACGCCGTACGCCTATCCGAGCCGCCGGTCGAGCAGATACGACGCAACATGGCCAGCACCGTGCGTGCCGTCGCGCGCTGGAAGTTTGCACCTAAATACAAGAACAAGGGCGACTGGCTGCGCTTCGACAAGGGCGAGGTCCTCTCGAATATCACATGGGTCTCGCGTAATCACTGGTGCTGGAGCGGTACCAACGCCAAGGGCAAATGGGGCATCTTCCTAGCATCACATATCGACATGGATAGCGTTGTCGATGACGATCAGGCTTTGGATACCGTTAGTTTGGCAAGCTCCGGGAAAACAACGCGGACAGAAGGAGGCGGGTTGCTGTCTCGGCTGACAATCAAAAAACGATCTGAAAAGACGCCGTCTCTGCCTAAAGTGCGGTAGTTTCAACAGTTGTGATGTTGGTTGGCTGTTTCCAAAAAGATGTAGATGTTTCATCTTGTGTTTATATGCGTTTGGAGCAAAATCACATTTACACCATCACTTGTCACTTTACAGTGTCTTTTCTATATATCAACGCTATCTTATACCATACCAGAGATATGCAAGATACAGTCAATTGTCGCTTCCTGTCTACAATATACTATGCTTGTTGACAAATAACCAATGATATCTTACGTGACAACTAAATCAACTCCTCAAGATTGCTTCGCCTGTCTAATGTCCGCCACTGGTATATAGATTAGATAAAGTAATTATACAATAAATAGTTTGTAAACTTAGCAAATTAGTTGCGCAATGCAAGAGTCAAATCAGCCCAACCAACCACTGAAACTACAGTTTGCCCTCCAGCCGTCCATTCGCTCGTAGGCTAAGTCAATTAATTAACTTGCCGCCATTGTAGATGGTACGAGCAGCCAATATTTACCGGCCACATGGAGAGTTGAAGTCAGATCAACGATTGCCTCAATGTTTGAACCGTTGCCCACCAGCTTCATTCTAGTCACTATCTTTCTTGTTACTACTTCCTATCACTTCTTGGACAAAGGCACAGCTTCTGATATCAGTAGCAATGTTATAGGAGCAGAGTGTCCTAATTGTACTTTGCACCAAATTATAGCCCCAAAAAAATCCAAGCTTTGCAAAAGCCGGAGTTCGGAAGTTCTCGGTGGGTTTCTGTGTAAGCATCTCCTCCGGTTATTCGTATCATTTCCTTCTATCAAGAACACAAAGACAATCACACTAGGGGGGCGGAATCGTAGTGGTTCGATATTTTAGCTTCCGCCTCTCCTATCTTTGACAGGTGTCTTCATCGACTTTTTTGGGTCTTTCTCTAATTCTTTAAGGGCGGGTTCTTCAAGTAATGATAACCAGGCTTGAAGAGCACATTCTATCATTCAAGTAACCTAATCCCGTTTATCTTCAGTTTTGATTTGGCTATTGTACAACATGCCACTAACGTAGCCTTTCTGGCGTCTTTCTCCTGCATATCGTGAGATTATAGCGTGAGTCTAAACCGATGACAGGGCTGCTTAGTTCGCTCTTCGTCTCTTTCTTGTACTTATCCCGAAGAAAATCAAGTTACCAAGAACTGTCTCATGTCCGCCCGCGATATATACGATGCTATCTACTGGCATTACCAAATGCAATGTCACCAGAGCCAATATATAGAGAAAAAAATGATTTGGGGGAGGAGGGGAAATATGTCCCGTGGGGGAGAGGGAACAAGGAAAGGAGAGATGGCTGAAAATGAACCCGTTTATTCTATAAACATAGTAACTGACTAAGCACGACGGTCCGCTTGTAAAATTCTACGCAGAGTTTGAGAAAAAGTGCGCAGCAAACATATCATCAAAATCAAGGTTCATTATTATCCTAGAATCTAGGTTAGCTTCAGGACGTAAAAAGAGGTACCTGGTAGAAAAAAGAAAATACAGGAACAAATACCAGGCCAAGATAGAGTGAAATGCCATGAGAAAGAAGCTCAAGTGTATCTGGTGATCAAGTAACATCCCCTCTTGGCTAGTGACATGTTCGTCATATTACTCGTCTGTTGCCCTCTACTTAACTCTCGCGATAAGGATCTCCAATATACTCAAGATCAGAAAGCTAGTAAGATCGAGGTATTAAGAACAGCAGTAACTACTCAGTGCGCTATCTCTATTTCATGCTACGCAATATCAATATTTACGATTAGTATCTTTACATCTTGATTCTGCTGTCATCATACAACTCATACGCACTTGAAGAAAACAGTTTCTTGTCTCATGTTTAACATAGCACCGTTTGTAACGCCGCCAGCTTAGTCCAATCTCGAGAGACAACAAAGCAGAACAATATAGAAGGCCCGGCTTTTCTATCTTGTAAATTGCAATGCAGAAAACATGTGATAAGCCAATGTTCTTTCTTTCTTTTTTAACTCATTACTTGATTAGACGTTAACTATCACGAGACCAAGGTTCTTTCTGTCATTAGTATTATCATTTTTTCTTCTTACCCTGAAACATGCCAGGCTTTTTTTTTCCTTTTTCTGAAGCCAAAGCAGCTATGTGTTCAATGCACCTAGTCTGCTGACGAATGCCTTTTATGTTATCTATTCTCTTTCTCTCACGCGATGCTAGGCAATATATCAGTACCACGGTAAGACCCAACGTATTCCGAGTATATCGCTATATGCCCGGTAAGTTCCTTTTGGGAACAGACCGCATATGACGCCGGGCGAAGCGGTACTTTGCGGTTTATCATGGTCCTTGCTTCCGTTTTATGATTTTGTTCTATATTCCCCTCCGAGTTATATGCATTATCCCATATAGCAACACTTTAAAGCCATTCGTAGCCATTTCTTCCTCTTCGGCTCAATCCCGTGAAAGACTACTGAGAGTGGCGTTTTCGTTTTCCCCTCAGCAAGCCTCAGTTGGTGCATGAACTTAGGCTGCACTGGCCTCCGGTCGATGCTCACAACACCTCACAAAATGTTTTTACTAACATGGCCGGTGCATCAAGCGAAAATAATATGAAGACGAATATGCCTTGCTAACGGTTCTCGTAATTTCTAGAGCAACCCTCGTGTTGAACGCCCTATAACCCTAGACTAGCCCGACGGGTCAACAATCTCTATTAGGGACCACTAAGCCTTATATACTCCTTGTACACGTACATAAATAAACTCATAATGACTCTAGCGCCTTGATATGAATCTTCGCATCCGGAGTTGAACGACGGCCAGAGCTTCTGGTGATTACCTAACTATTGTTTTGCTCCATCTTGTTTGTTGTTGTCTATCTATCTAACCAGCTGAAAGCTTGCCAAAGACGTTGCTCAGCTAGCATGGCGAGCTACTAATATCACTGGTAGTATTACTAATTCGATGATCTTCGTTTATACAGGTATAATTACGTTGCTTTGGTCTGTTAAGAATGGATAGTACCAACATTCTATAAGCAGAAAATAATCAATGGTAAAAAATAATGCCATTAATATCATTCAGCATCTATAGTTGATAATCAAGTTGCAAAGTGAGAAAGTACACAATATTCCTTCATATATTGTTACCAAGTAGTATTGCTAGTTATTCGCACATTAGCCGCTATTCAAGAAAAGTAGTGGATCATCACGGCAGGATTCAAGGTGAGGGGGGAAGGGGGGGCCGCCATATGGATCTTCCTGCTGTTGGTCTTTTAAGCCGGTGGCTTGGCATCTTGGGATGGGATATACTATTCCACTCGTCCTCACTCTTGCAACACATAGAGCAGGCAGATAAGAGGGAGAACACGAAATGTCGTTGATCTGTGAAGACGCAATAAGTTGATACGTAGTTGTAGCCGTAGTTGGGTTTTTTGGCCGGGTAGAAGGTGCCGAGCGACTGCTCGGCGCACACTAAGTTGTGGGTTGATGGGAAGTTGGTAAGACTTGATTACGATTGTTCGTCTATCTGACTGACAAATAAATATCAATATCATATGCTTGCTCATGTTTATCTTATTTAATGTGATAAATCTGGGGTTTGACTTACACGACAGCAGTAGGGTTTAGTAGGGTTAAGATTTTATTAATAACAATATAGATTTTTTTTTACATTAGAATTGCCGTCACCGAAGACTCCGGTTTTTAAGTTGTACACTGATCACTACGGCTAAAATTTCTTTAACCGAGCTAAGCAGCTGTTCCCTGCCTTCAATATCGCGTCCAGCATATTGGGGCTCAATGATGTAGAGCAAAGAAAGCGAAGAACGTAAGAAAAAGTAAACAATATAAACCACAAGGGTAAAACTAGGCAAGGCGGAGAACGATGCTGCCCACCAAAGCGATACGACTCAACAAGGGCCTTCTTTGTGAGTGGAATTGCCTTTTAGGTTGTATGAAAACAAGGGACGGGCTTGTTAATGGATGATACAAGCTTACGGTAAACTAGTTGAAGCACTGAACTTTGTATATTCAAAACAGCATATTACGTGTGCAAGTAATTATATGCTTTTATGGCTACGTACTAACATCTATTACGTTGAGGATGATTTTATCTTGTTATTACTACTGTGTGATTCAAGGCCCGCATGGAGACCAAGTTTAATGTTCATCAAAGCGTCTCTACTGGTCTAGTGAGCAGAACCCTGGGAGCAAAAGGCTAGTAGTGGCCTTTGCTTACTTTTGCAAAGCAGCGTTAGCAATGTCTGGAGACTAGTCTGGGTTCGTGTATGTAATGTCTACCTGAATTACTAGCATTCGACGACCAGAGGTTGACGTTATATGTCAACATTCATGAATTCCGTTACTAGACAAAAGGGCTTGCGACAGGGGCACCGGGTCCCGGGAACAAGTAGTGTTTCGTCATAGTTAACATCTAATCGAGTAATAAGGTTAAGGAAATAAGTGGTATACTATAGATTTAACAAGCTCAACCAGTATCTTTATGGTTCTAGATATTTGATAAGATAATGATTCAAAAACAAGCTCAACCTCTAAACCTTAGATAGCTGATATTAACACGAACAAATTGTGCTCAAGCATAAAGTACCAAATATGTTCGAGCTACATTACGAGTACTAAGCAGACCTTCTGTGCGATCCTAGCTTCGACCCACCGAACACATGTTCAAAATCAGGTTGCTATAATTGCTTTATATTACACTTAAGAAGGCAAACAAAATCTTGATCAAGCTCCTTGCCCTGTGGCTACAACCATCTTAAAGTAGGGAAGGGGAAAGCAAGACGTAACTAAATGGTAGACATATCTATTCCTAGTCGCACCTATTCTGAGGCCAGAGTCCTCAAGAGGCCAGTCTAGTTCATAACATTCGTAAAGAAGATATCAGCTACAGACAATATTTTTGGAAACTCCCTTCCCGTGCAATCTCACGTTCCATTTGGTTGATGTTAGAGCCACGTGTATAACCGCTAAGTTGATAGTTCCTTTTTTCTTGTCTTTGCTTTCCCTTTTTCCCCTTTTTATCTTGCGTTATATTCATATAAATGAAATTAGTAATCTATGTTTTGTTTTATGATGTGAGGCAAGATAGCTAACAAACCAAGTAATAGCAACTGGACGATATACACTTGATATCATGCTCGTGACCTATTGCCTTTCGTCGGCTGACATTCTCTCTCTTCATGCCTACCCTCACTATACGACACATAGAAGCATAACCAGACTATTATGATATATTACTCTAGAACGTCAATATGTAGCTGACCATATATATATGCGTCAGAGTCACGGGACAACAACCCTGGTAAATGTTAAAGAAGTGGTTACTGATCTTGAATTTTCGCCCTGTTTTTAATACTACTACAACTAACAAGATGAGGAGGAGAAATAAGGCCAAGTATAGTTACAGATAGATTGTGAGAGCCCTATTCTTTGCACAGCCCTGGGTGACGGCGGCCAAGCCTATTGCTGTGCGTATTAGCCTGGCGTTTGCTCTGTTGGTTACCTTCACGGATAGTGGAGCGAGATGTCCGACTTGATGGGTATCATATATTCTGGTTTTTTTTTTTTTTTGCGTGCCTTTCCCTTTCACTTACTTTGAAGCTTTGTTCGTATAAGGTACCACTTTGCTACATAGTAGTTAAGAGATTTGGAGGGCTAAAAGGAGCTGTTACGCTTGTACTTGATGAATGCGAAATCGATGCACTACTACACCTGAAGTCTAAAACATACATGAGTACATGCATACAATACTATCTCCGGCAGATAAATGCTAGAACAAGTGTGCCATATTATTTGCTGAACACTATTTTACATGAATAAGGTGGCTCTTGATATAAACTGTACTTGCCTACTAATGTACTAGTAATGGCTGCCTTTCACATTCCTGACCAACTATCTATATGGAACCAAATTTGACTGTTTCGCGTTCAACTATCGGACTACAATGTACAATTCAAATACAACATACACACACTGGTAATCTTCCAAAACCATAGGAAAGGAGATCTCTTAGTAAAGATGACGACGTAAATCCGTTGCTGGTAAGATGTTGACAATATCCTGGGGGAGATATAGAGGCTATGGTAGTACTACTAGTCGTTCAAGAAACGTCGCTTTCGGAAAAAAAAAAACTCATTTGATACCCTTGAGTGAGGGCGACGTTGGGTAATGAAGGGCCGCGCTTGTTAGTTTTGTGTCTATTCCACACTTGTAAACTAAGGAGAAAATTATACCCGGGTTTTATCAACTTCGCCGAAAACAGATAGCACTAGTATTACAAGTTGGCAACCTCTAGCGTCTACATTATGGAGATTATATAGACTCATTAAGGCACACAATTCCTAGAATATGAATAGCGCCGTGATCAAACCGAATCAGGCACAAACTACGAAGTCTATAAGCCGCTGCCTCTAGCTGTTAGGCAAAGCTTTACTTTCCGTTCTTTACCCTCTATTCTTCGGAAATGGGGGGGGGGGGAAAGGGAAAGAATTGGAGAGATTCGGCTATGGCCTGTGATGGATGGCCGTATTCCTAGCCAGAGCAAGCCCTAAAGAAGAAATCCAAGACATTGCTTTAGAAGAGAAAAGGAAGTTCGGCTGAGTTTTTCTGAGTGCCCTGGAACAAATGCTGGCCCGCGCGTTTTTTTTTATTCAGATTTGCTTTTACAAGAAGTAACTAATAACTGAGTGTGGCGTGAGGTTGCATTGCGAGTGTTTCCTGGAAAAGGAAAGTGAATTATTCCTATAAGGAAACTTACTCCTCAAAGTAGATACTCGTTGAGTAGCTGACTGACTATACATGACTGAGCATTAAGATGTGATAGATGACAACGAATGAGGGGATGAAAGAAACAGTGACAGCCAGCCCCCCCTTGGTGTGAATCTCCAAGAAACATTGGATAGACGCGTTACTGACTGATAGAATGATTAGCTATACTTAGTGTCAAGTCTCGCTCTTCATATGCGCTGTGTATAGACAATGCGTCAAATAGACGGTTAAATATATATCAGCAACATTAATAGGGAAACAAAAAGCCGAGTCACATAATGAAGAGTGGCTAGCACTAAATCAAGCTGCGGAGAATAGAGAGCAAGTGGGTACCTGACATCTTCGAGGTGAGGACTACTACTATGTAGAAGCCTTGGCCGATGCGAAACGAGCTAGATTCAAGACATACAAGTCAGTGATGGCAAGATAGCGGCAACGGTAATAACACGGTGACTGGCTTTGTAAAGCAAGAGCATCAAAGGGATAGAAGAAAACAGCGCTAGACTAGTTCAAGCTACTATAACAGTTATCTCGCGTTTCTAGCTCGATGATTTACATATTTTGAGGTCAGCAGAAAGGAAAGAGAATAAAAGTAATCCAGGTTAGATGTGGGGTGTCCAGTCTGTGCGTATTATGTGGCATGGAACCGGTGAATAGACGAAGAGAGACAGCAATGAGGGAGGGCTGAAAGGAGAGATAAGGACGAGAAACGCTCTGCTCTTTCATGAACGAAGGAAGATAGTCAGAAGAAGTAAGCACCATGCATGCTGACAGAAGGCTATGCCTGGTTGTACGAGGCTGACTGGAGAAAAGTGAAATCACGTACACTGCAACGCCGAGAGAGCGGGAAACTTCAAAATAGCGGGCTTTTCGAGATTGATGCTGAGAACGGAACCAACATGCACCGCCGTCGTTATAGCATGACAACCAGACATAGTATCAGTGTTATTTGGGTTACAGTTTATATACGTATATTTTTTGGGGGTCTATCCTTTTTTCTTCTTTCTTTGTTTTTAATCATCAATCTTATGAAGTGGGGGTCTATCTTGCTGGCCTGCTTCAACTTATCTATTCTTCTCGGGGCAAAAGGCCATCTTAGGCTAGAAGGTTGTTACCGTTACCGTGCTTGATCGCCACTGACTGACTGACTTGCTCCTTCTGTGGCTTACTGGCGATTATGCGCAGCGAAAAGGAATCAAGCAGGCCTCTTGTGAGATTCATGCGTTGATTCTTATGGTCTTAACTTTGTTGCTGTTTTTGACAAGCAAACATTATATTCTGTTTAGGTCTTTCCAGAGTCCGATGCTTGCTAAGTATCGCATGATCTGATAGTCAATTAGAGAATACTAGTAACACGTGCTTCGAACTTGCAATACTAATATATGGGAGCTTTTAAAGTAAAAAGCCAAGTAGGAACGGACCAAGTCACTAATTTGAGCTAGTGCGCCTTTGCTTTTACGTACTCTTAGCTTTATTAACACAACTAGTAATCGATGATAAAGCAACAAGAAAATGGCGGACAAACCTCTTCAACCCTTGTCCCCTGCGAACACCAGGGCAAGCAACCAGCATATGGGTGAGGGGCCACAAGGGTCTTTGTTTTTCTATCTGTGGAGGGAATTGGGGTCTTGGCTCGATGCTTTGTTCGCACAATCATGAAATATTGCACTGACATAAAAAAGTAAAGTACCATTTGCTGGGCTCTTATACAACACCATTAGCGTCGACATATCGTCAAGTCTACTCTGTAGCTTATGAAAGAAAGGGTGATATAGAGATGGGATTTCTGAATCTTCTCAGTTTAGTTGAGAAACTGAGAAGTCGGACAGACAGCTCAGCTCTAATGCACGTACAAGGGAGGGAGGGGGTATTCTATGCAAAGAAGGATAGATAGACAGATGTGATTGTAATGATGCCGCTGCTGTGACAGAAAGTAGGCACAAATAAGACGCACAAAGACTGAAAGACACCAACTAGGTGACCACGCTGGGCGCAAAGGGTGTCTATTATTGTGTGCTTTCGGCTTGATGCACCACTTTTGAGAGCCGAATCACACAATCACGGACATTATTTGGTAGGCTGCTGTATATTCTCCTAATCTTGTTGACATAGCTAGTATTTGCTTTAGCAAATCATACTTGTGCAGTCGGTATATTCTCGTTTCATGCCTATCACATTTGTTGCTATGTCCTATTGCAAGGCGCTTTCAAGAAGAGAGAGAGGTGGCTTATGGGCAAATCACCGCAGCAGCCTTTTCGGTCGGCCATCTGAACTGGGCCTGGAGGCCTGAATTCTGGGGGAGCCTTGACATCTTGCGTATCTATAGGCCAAAAAAGATAATCCTGGTTTAAAGAATGTAAGAGCTTATACTCAAAGAATACCTAGCTGCATAAGCTAAATCTCCATTTCTTTTGGTACGGGTACAGGGCAATAAGAGAACAGGTAATAGAGAGAGACTGGGAGAGGAGACCCGAGGTTTATAGTTTCTTGACTGGATCCGAACCAAACTCTGTCCGCAGTTAGCCATCGACAGAATGCAGTCGATTTCTTGTAGGCCCGACGAGCCTGCGTATTTTTGCTATAGTATGCGCGGTGCGTACACATAGATTTGGAGCAACCTGGCGAACTCATATTGTATGAGACGTTGTAAAAAAGATTGTCTGACAGGCCTGTATAGTTGCTGTGCTTGCCCTGTAAACCAGACTAGTGATTGTTAGTGGCTGGCACCATCAACTGCGAATATTTGAGGCTAGCCACTTTGACGTGTATTGGCTGCTTTAGCTTGCCTGCCGCCACTACAAAGGTACAGCTATCCTAGCAATATATATATATCCTTGTGCCCGGTCCGCTCTCTTTTCCCAGTTGGGAAATAAACAGGCTATTCTAACGCTCTGCCCTGAAGCTTCAGTCGACGGTTCTGCACGAAGCATCCCCTCACAACATAGTCTAGAAAGTTAGAGATTATACAAGGCGCTAGCCAACCACAGCGCAGCCCTCATCGTGTTCTTTCTTGTTCGTACCAACTGCAAGGACCATCAGCAACGAACAACAATAGAAATAGAAAAAGTCGTAACCAGCCAACATGAGGTCTGTTTGGCAATCTTGGCCTTTGTTGCAATACTAACGGTTAATAAACTAGCCTTTATTTTCGTTTGTCTACAAGGTTGGCGCTGCTGTGTTTGTACCATGTAGCGAATCTTCTACGGCACTCATGTTGATTGTGGCGTTTTTACCCTTTGTTCTTCTATTCTGGCGACGTTCGGCAGTATGATACTGGTACTGATAGCAATTGTCACTGATGGATAGGGATCAAGATCACAGATCGCGGATGTCGGCTGCCGTGACTATACGCATAACCTACAGTGTAGCCAGAAAAAAAAATGTCCCTGCACGCAGCGTCATCTCGGGAGATTCATGCTCCTCATGGCATTCCATCTCACCCTCCCCCCCTGTGAATAGAAACCAGGCTGCTACAACGTGCTCTGGAGGTTAGTTAGTGGTGCTTTGTATGGAATGTATATGAATAAGAGCAAAGAAAGATGCTACCCAACAACCAGATGAACCACCCTCTCACCATCTTCGGTGCCTCCATTCAGTCAGTAGATGAAGAGGTTTTGTTTCTATTCCCTCGCTCATGCCTTGGCGTGGGCTTTTTATCCTAGATTATGGCGGGGGGAAGGGGGAGGGGGGATCAGTGTCAGAGGCCAGTGAATAAGCCAAGATCGCCACTTTCTCAGACTCGCCTACCTATCTTCAAGACGCAGATGAGATGTAGACACAGACCACTTGTAGGTAGATACAGACAACTTGACACAAATTACAGACACGGATCGTTGATACAGGCAGGTACGGCAAAATACTGCTGGGCGGACCAAAATATGATGCCTGGAAAAGCTTTAAGTATGCTGGGCTTGCCTTGCTTGTAGTTCCTGTTACCATCTTTCTGCGCCTATTGTGGCTCTGCTCATTCTTTAACCTGCCTGATCATTCCCCCGTCCAAAGCTCTTTTGTAGCTCATTACTGTCGTTTCTCTAAACCAAACCAACCCAAGGCCTTTCTGAGATAGACCGTTCCGTTCATTTGTCCCACCCTCTGTCTCTCTTTCGCTCACGCTGAATTAGCAGTGTCCTTTCGATCTTCATACCTCATCTTCACCTCATCACTAAAAGCAGACAATCGCCACTTCGCCTCAAACCCAGCAAAGAACAAACCTGTTGCTGATAGCCTGTTTGGTCTTGCCAATCCGATAAAGTCTACGATTACCGCTATAGAGCTGACAGGGCGTTCGCCGTTGTCTCTTGTTTGTTGGTGTCTGCCTGTGATTCTCGTTGCAGTGCAACTCTAGGAAGAATTAGACAATTAACTTATTTTATCGTCCAATTTCTTTGCTTCCCGCCAGGCTCTATCCACTTTTTTTTTTCTCTTTTCCTACTAGCCGCTTTAGCTGCTGATATAGTCATTGCGCTTTTTGCTAGCAGCAAATTGAAGGCTATCAAGAAGAGGAAGGCACCTTCCAGGTGTGCTTTCTTCTTTCGGAGTTGAGGGTTTTCTGCTCTCGTTTCGACTTTCATAATTGTGACTTTTCTTAATTCTTAAATTCCAACGGTACTTTTTTTGTTTTCTTTTTTTTTTCCAATTTCTTTATTTTCAAAAAATAATAATCTATATTCTTTTATTCTTCTCATTGCGGCATCTTCTTGTTCATTCTTTGATATTCACAGCCGCTCTCTTAGAATTATTCAGTCAACACTATCGCTATACTACGCATCGCTATCAACCTCTCTATACTCTGAGTGTGTCAACAAGCATATAGCGCTGCGTTTCTCCTGTCCATTGTCCCTTCGAGACGCCCTTCAAGTAGCACCGGCTTCCCTCCTAGCTTGTCCCATCTTACGCTGTTTCCGGCCTCTCTAGAACAGGCTTCTACCCCCAACAACCCACCATTCCCGCCTAATATCGTGATCTTTTTCGGTTCCACTCGCCTGACGCCATCCGCGATCCAACTGCCCGCGTGGGACACGCAGATTTCCAATCTCTCGCTACCGGCCCGAAAATCTACACCCAACAATACTCCTTTCACACACTCGCCTTCGCCATGGGCAATTGCCTGAGCTCCAATAACTCGGAGGAGGCGGCGCAAAAGAAGAAAAGCCAGGCTATTGACAAGCAACTTGAGGAAGATAACAAGCGCCTACGAAGAGAATGCAAGGTCCTACTACTCGGTACGTCATCGCTTTAGACTTTCTGCCCAAGTCTCCTCTCCTAGCACTTCCCCATCTCAATGTGCGCATGTGAAGCGTAGAAGCCTCGCTAACCGAATCTATTTTCTATCTCATTTCACAGGCTCTGGCGAAAGTGGCAAATCAACCATTGTTAAGCAAATGAAGATCATCCACCTCCAGGGTTACAACCACGATGAGCTTCTCAACTACCGCCCAACCGTCTTCAAGAACTTAGTTGAATGCGCCAAGGCTGTAGTGACCGCTATGCAGCAGTTTGAGATCGAGCCCATGAACGAGGATACTCGTCAGTTCTGCGACTTCATTCTCGACTACATCCCAGAGTCTGGCGCAAACGCCGAGATCGATCCCCGCGTCGGTCCGGCCGTGCAGGCCATCTGGAACGATCCTGCCAAATTCCTGCTAATGGAGCGCCAGAACGAGTTTTACCTCATGGACTCTGCCACATAGTAAGTTTTCTCTCCGGCCGTCTATCTACATCTTGTGCTTCTGAAACAGGCACCATTAGCTAACAATTCAACCCCTTCTCTCTAGCTTCTTCGACGAAGTCGATCGTATCTGCGACCCCGAGTACCTACCAAACGAAATGGATGTACTTCGCGCCCGTACCAAGACTACCGGTATCTACGAAACAAGATTTGCCATGGACCAGCTTAGCATCCATATGTTCGATGTGGGCGGCCAGCGCAGCGAACGCAAGAAGTGGATTCACTGCTTCGAGAACGTCACCTCCATCATCTTCTGCGTGGCGCTTAGTGAATACGACCAGGTCCTTCTCGAGGAAAGCACACAGGTATGTTCACCGACATCTTTATTTTCTGGCTATTGTTCTGCACCGTTTGTCACACTTAGCAGTGCTGTGCGCACCCAGCCATTGTCTTACTCGCATACATGCAACACATGCATGTACACATCACAAGTCATTTGAACCACAAGGCATTGACTGACTCTTTCTTCTTTTCTCCCTTACAGAACCGCATGCTCGAGTCGCTACTTTTGTTCGATTCGGTCGTTAACTCGCGCTGGTTCATGCGCACTAGCATTATTCTCTTTTTGAATAAGGTTGACATCTTCAAGGAGAAGCTGCCTCGCTCGCCGCTCGGAAACTTCTTCCCCGACTACTCGGGCGGTGCTGATGTCAACAAGGCCGCCAAATATCTACTATGGCGGTTCAACCAAGTCAACCGCGCACATCTCAAGCTGTTCCCCCATCTTACACAAGCAACTGACACATCCAACATACGCCTTGTGTTCGCAGCAGTCAAGGAGACAATCCTCGAAAACGCCCTCATTGATACCGGCGTGCTGTAAAGCCTGTTTTTTCTTTTCTTTTCCTTTTTTTTTTTCCCTCCTCTCTATGCCTCTCACGGCGCACAGCATGTACGGTTTCTGGTGTTGTTTTGCATTTGTATTCCTCTCGACCACGACGTCTTATCCTTCTTCTCTGTCTATTATCTCTTTGGCCTAGTTGCTGCCATCTTTTTTGTTTTGCCTTCCCGGTGGCTTCTTTCACTGATTTGTTTCATTACCGCCTTGTTTGTCTTACGGCCGATCTCTATCTTCTTCTTCTTCTCCCTAACGGTATCTTTTTTCCTCTCTTTCTAATTGTTGAATTAGAAGAGCCTGTTCCTTTTATGTTTCTATTTTCCTATC
Source organism: Endoconidiophora laricicola (assembly GCA_001640655.1). Classification (NCBI taxonomy): domain Eukaryota; kingdom Fungi; phylum Ascomycota; class Sordariomycetes; order Microascales; family Ceratocystidaceae; genus Endoconidiophora; species Endoconidiophora laricicola. The sequence goes on along the minus strand of LXGT01000242.1, from coordinate 28,350 downwards.
TCTGTGCTCTAGCATTTGTTCGGAGTTCCGGCGCAGGTCATCTGATACCTCCATACCATACTTTTATACGTCTCTATGTATCTATCTCCGCGCAGATTTAGCAGCGCTCAAGGATTTATGTATTACTTCTACTACTACTACTACTACTACTACTACTACTTTAACTATAATCATGATATAGTACAATCATACTATCTATCCATGTATCTGTGGGAGGACAATTGTCGTAGTAATACTCGAGCCTTATATCAATGTTATATAGCTACAATTTTTCTTTGATCATGAATGCCAATTGGTCGTAAAGTTTTGACTGTATTTCCTTTTTATGAAGTACTATCTTTTGAATTTGAGTATACTTTATTTTACGTGCTGTGAGATAGTTTACAAGATCAAGATTTATGACTTGAAGCTTCTACCACCATCATATGCTAATTTGCATGGTAGCTTGTGGTTTATATTCAGTACGGAGACGCCGAAACAATTCAACAACTTTAATGCTGTTTATTCCGCTTTCTCTTATAATACAGCTAAAAGTTGCTTTATTTAGCGATTGTAGCAGTGTGCTCCGTGCAGCTAGTAAATTCCCACCCCCACCATATATATGAAGTAGTAGTAGTAGTAGTAGTATTGAATAACTTATGAAGCCGCCGCTAAGCTTTAGTTTCTTCCTTTATGAATATTGACAATGCGTCTCTCTGTACCTACCTCTACACCCAGTAACTATACTGCTTCACTCTACGTCGCAGACAAGGCCTACTATGATATTCACCGTTTAGATATAGGAAGTCGGCTCTAACTTATTCTGATGTAAGTGAGCACAGACCAAATAACGCGCTTTTGTTTTGGGCTGCTTGCTTTAGCTAAGTTATCATGGTGGACTTGTTAACGAGGGGTCATTCTTGCGCTCATGTGTTTTTGTTTTAAAATATATCTAGTAACTAGTAAAACTCTAGTATGTTGCTCTTAGTGCCTATCGAAGAAAAGGAAAATACATTTGTCAACTATAGGAATCATGTACGATAACGCTAATATTAGCCGTGATCGTCCCGTTAACCTCGTGCACTAAAAAAATCTTACTCAAATAATATGCAACAATTAGTGCCTCAATGAACAGACTAATACAAAGATATAACCAAAGCTAGGAAAAGGGGAGTCAAAAAAGCATACGATCTGATCGATTCTAAATATATTTTATCACGTGACTGTAAATCGCCTTGAAGATATGATGGTAACCCTAAAACGTCATCGCATAAAGAAACAACACAATATGACATGCCATGTAAGCTAGAAGGAGAGCAAGATATTCATGTAGTAGGATAGATGGACTAGAAGAGAAGCCAAAAGTCCAGAAGCCCTTTCTTTTTCGTGAATCTCCAACAATCGAAAGATTGGTGCTCATTTGGTCTATTCCTTTCGAAAGCAGCCACGTATATATCTGACCTTATCTCTACTCCTTTCTATCTTATTTTTTATCTTATTGGGAATGACTGGAGACATGCCATTTGATTTTCCTGGTGTAGCATTAAGCGAACGAACGAGCGAAAGAACGATGTATCCGTCGGCTATGCTATAGAAAGAAGGAACTGGGCCATCACGAGATGCTGCTTTCTGCAGTCGCGATTTGTGGGAAGCTATGGTGTAATTTCGGAGGACTGTAGAAAGACGGGAATGAAGAAGGGTTGCACAGGCAGCAGCTTGTTGGACGTTTTTGTGCTTGTTTTAAACCAAAAACAATAATAATGATAATAAATAGTTGGTGTCTTTATACTTGCTTCTGCTTCCTCCTTTCTCTTTCTTTTCTTCGGAAAGCTTTTGTTAGTAATCCCATTGGAGAGCTTCATCCTTCCAGTAGCTTTTTTGCGTATTGGGCCTGGATTTGACGGGCCCAATATAAGCGTAGCCGATGTATGTATGAAAGTATTAGTAGCTCCCTTGAAATGTAGTCCCCCAATGATCCATTAGAAAGAGCCCAATGGCCATCACGATTCAGATACATGTACTTACTACTAGCTCTGAATGAAAAGTTGCTTTGGAATTCTATACATGCTAGAATCTTGGTCCAAGCCCCCCCCCCGCCTCGAACCGAGCGAAACGTCAAGTTAGGAAAAGAAAAGAAAACGATAAAATCAGCACATAAAAAAAAGGCCATGATATTATGAGTCGCACCAAACCCGGGAAATAATAGCACCAAAAAGATGACCTGATGCAGACATGAAGAGGAGGCAACAGGGAGGCAACAGGAACAACTAGCAGAGCTTCGTTGTTTGATTTCCTAGTAGTTTGTCTATTAGTGGTTTTTTTTCTCTTTTCTCCTTGTATCTTATTTTATTTTAAACCATTCTATGATAGTTTAGTAAGAGGGTGTTCCATTCACATAGGCCTGGCAAGCCTATATGCAGCTCATCATAAGCAGCATCTTTTCTCCCTTTGACCCCTCTAGAACAAACTCTAGAGGGTTGTAGATGGACATACACCAAAAGTGTGCGCACATAGTGAAGGTATCGGTGAATAGGCTGGGCGATTCTGTCCGATGGCCCACTAAGACTTGTTATTTTGCTCCAGTTTGTTCCGGAGGGGAACCTCACTAAGAGCACCTATTTGTGCTGTGTTGGTACGCATGCATGCGAGGAACATAGTGTAGTAGTAGCAATCAATACCTTATTCGGGCGGCTCGGTAGATACCTAAGAGTAGAAGGGAGCGGCAGAGCTCGGTGCGGAGAAGAAGGCGAGAATATGAGAGGGAGCTTATTTTCTATATGAACACAAGGTCCGCCGCCTTTGCAATATTCTTTGACTCTAGATCTTATCTTTCTCTTTTCGAAACCATCTCTTTTTTCTCTAACTCCAATTCATCTGCCTGCCTTTCTTGAAGACATTCAGTTCTTGTTTTTCTTGTTTTTCTATACCTTCCTCTTCTCTTGGCGGCCCTGCCACCTCGACTTCTGTAGTGACCTACAAGTAGCTAGCTCTTCTTTGTTCCCTTCTCTACGTTCTGTTTCCCGGAGTGCCATTCTCCTTTGGCTGCTACTTCGCTGCCCTCTACTAGCAATTCCTTTACAGTACCTTCTGGCATAATGGCTGAGACTTCGGGTGCTACTCCCGGCATGCCAACCCGTCAGCGCCGGCCGTCGACCAGTGCTCCGTTAGTTGATATCACTGGAGGCGTCGGCCCGGCTGGCATTTCGCGGCCTAAGCAGCATCGCCGGACCAACACCGGATTTGGACCGGGCGATCTGAACAATGTCGAGGGCAAGTTACTTTTCTTCATCTTCATCCAACTATCAATCTCAGACAATGAATGTTATGCTAATACACATACTTTTCGCCCTACAGCTTCGATTCCGGAACCGCAGCGCTCTTCGTGGACCAAGCATCAATACCAAAGCTTTAAGAATAAGGACGACTTTGAGCGCGAGGTCGTCCGTCACGTCGAGACTACTCTTGCGCGTAGTTTGTACAACTGCAACGAGCTTGCCGCGTATTGTGCTACCAGTCTGGCATTCCGTGATCGTCTGATTGCGGAGTGGAACAAGACCCAGCAGCGCCAAACCTTTGCTGACCAGAAACGCGTGTACTATCTAAGTCTGGAGTTCCTCATGGGTCGTACGCTAGACAACGCTATGCTCAACGTGGGTCAGAAGGAGACTGCCAAGGGTAAGTCAGCAGCATATAATACATATAATAATCGGGAGGACTCGAAAGCTAACTGCGCGTACACTTTTCACTAGCTGGCTTGAGCGATCTCGGCTTCCGGATTGAAGACATCATTGAGCAGGAACACGATGCCGCTCTTGGTAACGGTGGCCTTGGCCGTCTGGCTGCCTGCTTCTTGGACAGCCTTGCGTCGCTTAATTATCCCGCCTGGGGCTATGGTTTACGTTACCGTTATGGTATCTTCAAGCAAATGATCATTGATGGGTACCAGGTTGAGGTTCCTGACTACTGGCTGGACTTTAACCCGTGGGAGTTCCCGCGTCCGGATGTCACCGTAGATGTAAGTCTTATATATGATGAGGAAGAAGACTCAGTTTGAGATTGGCCTGTAGTTCTACAACCCTAGTCTTAGCTTCTATAAGTCCCTGCTAACTGATCCTAATCACTGTTTAGATCCAATTTTTCGGCCATGTCACTAAGACTACAGACAACAACGGCAAGTCCGTTTCGCACTGGGAAGGCGGCGAGACCGTGCGGGCCGTCGCATACGACGTGCCGATCCCCGGCTACGCCACGCCGTCAACAAACAACCTACGTCTATGGTCCAGCGAGGCAGCCAGCGGTGAGTTTGACTTCCAGAAGTTCAACAATGGCGACTACGAGAGCAGCGTGGCCGATCAGCAGCGCGCGCAGACTATCAGCGCCGTGCTGTATCCCAACGACAACCTGGACCGTGGTAAGGAGCTGCGCTTGAAGCAGCAGTACTTCTGGGTGGCCGCATCGCTGTCGGATATCGTGCGCCGCTTTAAGAAGACTAAGCGTGCGTGGAAAGAGTTCTCTGACCAGGTCGCTATCCAACTAAACGATACGCACCCAACGCTAGCCGTTGTCGAACTGCAGCGCATCCTAGTGGATCTAGAGGGCGTTGAGTGGGAAGATGCGTGGAACATCGTGACGTCTACGGTATGTGTCTCCCTACGTGTCTCTATTAACCTGCTAATTCATGAACTCGTAGTTTGGTTACACCAACCACACTGTCCTGCCCGAGGCCTTGGAAAAGTGGCCGGTCGGCCTCTTCCAGCAACTACTGCCGCGCCACATGCAAATCATCTACGACATCAACCTGTTCTTCCTTCAGCACGTCGAGCGCAACTTCCCCGACGACGCCGACATCTTGCGGCGTGTGTCTATCATCGAAGAGTCGCAGCCCAAGATGGTACGTATGGCGCATCTAGCCATCGTTGGTTCACACAAGGTCAACGGCGTGGCGGAGCTACACTCCGATCTGATCAAAACAACCATCTTCCGCGACTTTGTGGCGATCTACGGACCCGACCGCTTCACCAACGTGACCAACGGCATCACACCGCGCCGCTGGCTACACCAGGCTAACCCACGCCTATCCGAGCTGATCCAGAGCAAGGTCGGCGGGCCGGGCTACCTATCCGACCTGACGCGCCTCAGCGGCCTAGAGGCGTTTGTCGAGGATGCTGCCTTCCGCCGCGAGTGGGCCGAGATCAAATACGCCAACAAGGTGCGTCTAGCGCGCCTCGTCAAGACCGTTTCCGGCGTCGACATCAATCCTTCCGCCCTATTTGATGTGCAGGTCAAGCGCATCCACGAGTACAAGCGCCAGCAGCTCAACATCTTCGGCGTCATCCACCGCTACTTGACGCTCAAAGCCATGTCGCCCGCCGAGCGCGCAAAGGTGCCTGTGAAGCGCGTTAGTGTTTTTGGCGGCAAGGCAGCGCCCGGCTACTGGATGGCAAAGCAGATCATCCATCTGATCAACAATGTCGGCGCCGTTGTCAACAAAGATGCGGATATCGGCGATCTGCTTAAGGTAGTGTTTGTTGAAGACTACAATGTGAGCAAGGCCGAGACAATCATCCCAGCCTCGGATCTTAGCGAACATATTTCAACGGCCGGAACTGAGTAAGTAGTCTTGTTCCTTTTCTTTTTTTTGTACCTTTTGTTCAAGATCTAATCCAATCTCTCTTATTTTATCTAGGGCTTCTGGCACAAGCAACATGAAGTTTGTCCTGAACGGCGGCCTGATCATCGGCACCTGCGACGGTGCCAACATCGAAATCACACGCGAAATCCACGAAGACAACATCTTCCTTTTCGGTACACTATCCGAAGACGTCGAGGATTTACGCCACGCGCACAAATACGGCGGCAGTAACAAGCCGCCTCTCGATGCCGAGCTTGCCAAGGTCTTTGATTCCATCGAGAGCGGTACTTTCGGCGACGTTGGTGACTTTGCCGCCCTTATCTCAGCCGTCCGCGATCATGGTGACTACTATCTTGTGTCAGACGACTTTGCCTCGTACCTTAACACGCATCAGCTGGTAGATGAGGCTTATGCCGACCAGGAGGGTTGGGTGCGCAAGTCGATTCTCAGTGTAGCACGCATGGGCTTCTTCAGCAGTGATCGCTGCATCAACGAGTATGCCGAGGGTATCTGGAACATTGAGCCCTTGCCCATCAAGAAGGAGTAGGTTTTGTCTGATGTAATCAATCAGTAGCAGCGAGTAATGATTCAAAGAAATGTCATCGAGGCATTTTGTAGATCTAGGATTAGGCACACTCACAAGGGTTTATATTTCATAGTTCCTGCGTATGTAAAAGCATCTGCTACAAAACATGATTACTAGTTAACATTAGTTGAGTAAGAATATTTTTCACGAATATAGAAATACACATCAAGAGATTAACCACTTAAAATAACAATAGAGAAGAGATGAAGGTAAAATAATAGGAGTAATAGCTATTTCAGAGCTAGGCTAAGCTAGACCAAACATATATATATGTGTCATTCTTTATATCTTGCCGCTTAAAAGGTATAGATACTAATAATGATGATATAGAAAAGAAGCAGAAGATGAAGGCGTGAATTATGAATGTATTCTCAGTCTATGAGAAAAAAAAAAGGATTGAACGCTCGAAGATGACGATGGTTGTATGTTTATCTGATCTGATGCATGCCAGCAGTCGAAGATGCAGAGATGATGAAAAAAAAACAAAGAAAGCTATGAAACAAGAATGTGAGAGTAACCAAAAATCGGATTATAAATATTGCCAATAATGATAAAGAAGCGAAGAAGATAGTAAGGAAAAAAACAGTTACAACCGAAACAAGCGGCGTGGTAGAGAAAGGAAAAAGAAAGATGAGATGGAGGCCGTCGAGGCTCAGAAGAGACATATGAATTCGTGGCAACAACAAAAAGAAGAAGCAAAACAAACAAACAACAAAGGGAAGATGAAGATGAGGGAGTGTGGCATTTAGACGCTTTCAACGACGGCCTGTTCGCTCTTCTCCCGGTGGTGACCGCCTGCAAAGGTTTGCGTCATGCGGCCTGTAGGCGACGGCTGAATCAAGCCTGATTTCTGGAGCATCTGGCGCTGCTGGCGTGAAATCGAAATCTGGCGCGCGATTGACACTTCAACTGCATTTCGTAGCGCTATCTCGGCCTCGTCCATAGTCGTTACTGTAGACATGCTAGAAGCCGTAGCGTTAGACTTGGCGCGCTGGCGCGGCGAGCTGGAGCTAGCGGAATCAACTGACGATACGTAGACAGGTGACACATTTACTATCGGTGCTGAACTGGAGGTGTCGGAGTCGGAGTCGGAATCAAGAACAAGCGCAGACTTGTTGGGACCTAGGCTGGCCGATTCCGAGGTCATGATACGCGGCACATTGCGCTGGCGCGGTGCGGAAGGTACGAAGCGTGTAGATGGAAGTGTAACGAGATATTCTAGGGCCTCCTGCTTTTGCTTGGGAGGCGATTGCGATCTGGGGCGCGGCGGGCTACGGGCGCGGTGAGGCTTGGCTTCAACTATCTGTGGTCTAGCCTGCTGTTGCTGTTGTTGAGCCACATGCGATTGCGGCGGTTGAGGGAAAGTATCGGTGCTATGCATGGTAATGGGCATTTTATCCGACGCCGTAGAGGCCAATGAATTCTGGCGCGACAGAACAGTGTCAACACCAAGATGCTGCTCAGATCTCTCTAGTACACTGGGTATAGCCGGGGAAGGCGCGAGTGTTGTGACAGGCGCAGATGAGTTGGTCAGAGGCGGCGCATTGCGGTAACGCAGACGGGGCATGTTTTTTGGAATCGGTTTTGACGGGTCTACGAAGCGGAAATGAACAACCTCAGTCGGCGAAGCAGGGCTCGCGTTAGAGCGCCCGCGAATACCAGGCCGAACAGCCAACTCGGTCTGCTTAATTTCTTGCGGCTGCTGCTCGCGAACATCGTCGACAGCATTAGGCTGCATCATCTTAGCGACAGCCTGCTTAGGAGATGTGTTGGGTGAGGTACGCGGCGAAGGATTGGACGGCAAGCCAATGGTTGGGATGGGCATGGGCGTCTTAGGCTGCGATGGCGTGGCAGGGAACAGTGAGAAGCCAGGTGACTTGGCCGGCGTAGAAACCTGGACAGTAGTAGCGGCAGTTGGTGCGGGAACTATCTGGACGGGGGCCGCCTGAACGGAAGCTTGCACGATAGGAAGTGTAACAGTGGTCGGAGATGTGGCACTGCGATTGCGGGAGATTTGCTGTATCCTAGCCTCGTGTTTCTTTTCAATAACATCGTTTATCTCCCGGAGTTTGTGTAGAGTTGCCTGCCGACGTTCCAGAAGACTTGCCTGCCGTTGTGCAAACGCATTGCTGGTCTTGGCTGTGTGGGTGGCATTGCTCAGAGCAGGGTTGGAAGCAGAAGTAGTAGACGAAGAAGGAAGGCCTTCCCGCTGTAGGATACCGTTGAACATTACACTGTAGCGCTCCAGTTTGGGATCAGGAAGATCCAAAGATAGGAATCCAGAGCTGCCAGCTGACTTAGAAGCAGGCCCACGAGACTGTGTGCCCAGCATGGGAGTGTGGCCCATGATAGTGACATTTATGTCGATAGTAGGCATGGTAGGGACGACAGTACCCTGTTGCAGTGACATAGGGCCCGAGATTTCGGCCTTGCGTACCGAGCGAGTTGATGCAGCCCGCTTCATGGTGTTGGAGCGCTGGAAGATGGCAACTTCCTCTGGAGTTACGCGGGCCTCGATGGCAGTCTCGGAGCGGAACAGAGTGCGTGGGCGTCTGAATTCGCCCTCGCCATTAGCCGCAGTCGGACGAGCAATCTCGTCACCTGATGCCTTACGGATAGGCCGGACCGGCTGCTGTTGCTGGACGGGATCAATGGAACGATCAGAGCCCTTACGGGACCGAGAGCGGCCGCCGAACAAGCGCCATTTCTTGCTTTTTTCTTGGGCTTCTTGCGCAGGGGCGGCAATAGCCGTGGTTACAGTGGCTAGCGTATTAGTGCCTTCCCATGTGCGTGAAGAATTGGGCGCATTGCTTGACCGGCCCATGGTAGCGGAGATAGTGGCAGGCACCTGGGCGTCTGAGGGTGCAAAGCTGGGGCTTCCAAGAGCCATGCCGATAGGAATATCAACCGAAGATTCCTCAAAGGAGTCGGGAGTTTGTGTCCGCACCAGGGTCACAGAGGGATACTCAGAGTTGGGGCTTTCACTCTTAGGCGAAGGCATGCGGCCCCGGATGGGGACGTGGTAGGAGCGAAAAGTAGAACTGGCAGTGCGGGTGTTGATGTAGAGGTCATCACGAGACACTCTCTTGTTGTAGTCAGCCTGGGGTCTGACGAGCGATGTCGAGGATGATGATAATGAGGTAGGCAGGTTGAACATGGCGGGCGACGTAGGTGTTCGTGGCGGAAGCGGGAAGCACTCAGTAAGTCCACCGTTAAATGCGGTGATAGAGGTACTATTACCAAGGTTGAGCGACGTCGTGGATGCTGAAGCAGCCGCGGTAGTGCCAACTGGAGTCTTGGCCAAGGTGGACACGCCCGAGCTGGTGCCAGGGCGCTTGTCGAGTCGAAGCGCAACAGGCACTATAAGCGTGCGGCGATTAGTGTCCCGGACAGAGAACGAACGGGCGGGCGACGTAGTCAAGATGGTAGTTGCGCGGCGCGGAGAAAGCAGCGATTTAGACTGCGAAAGTTGGCCAACAATGGATGGCGGCGACGGCGAGATGAAGTCAGGCGGCGAAAGACGCAAGGGAGATACTAGATCACGGTGACGGCGGCGGTCAGCGTCAACCTGCTTAGTGGAAGCTGCTCTTCTCAGGCCAGTTCCTGCTGAACGAGAAGCGGCAGTCGGCGAATGGGGCGACTTTGTAGGTAATGGCGATGTTGAAGACGAAGATGATAGAACACTAGTAGTTGCAGTTGTGTTGTGGTTGAGGTTCGAAAGAGCGTCAGAGGTAGAGAGGGCGGTCTTCGTATGTGAAGACGAGGACTGGTTGGAGTTGATGGAAAGAGAGCGTGGGAGCAGTGAAGAGGGAACAACGTGAGTAGAAGAGACAGTCGTGGACAGAGGAGGGGGGGAAACAATAGATGTAGTAGTAGATGTAATAGAAGTAATAGTATCGGGGGAAGCTATAGCGGAATCAGACGTGGCAATAGCAGTAGCTTCTAGTATAGAGTTTCTGTTTCCATTCTGGGCGTCTTGGGTTAAAGCATGCTTGCTCGCGAAACGACCAGCGTGGGTGGGAACAGCAGCGTTTTGGGTGCAACTCAACTTAGACCTCGAACTCGCGTCCGGGAGTCCCTCAGGTTGATCATGCTGAAAGTGTTTCTCCCCAACAGCAACAGCGACAGCGTCTATTCCTAAATCTGGTTCTGACTCTGATTTGATGCCTGGGCCTAGGCCGTGACGAGCGCCAGCTCTAGAATCATCGGACAGCTGCTGGTACTGGTCTACAGCACCATCATTAGCTTGTGTCTGAGAATGGTCGTGCGGCGCTGCGTCTGTTTCTGCTATTCCAGATACAACATGGAGATCCCTGCTGTTAGCAGAGTCACTGCGACTGTCAGAGGGAGTGAGCTTCTGCAGCTTGCGAGATTCTCTGTCCTTAGTGGACAAGTGACCTATACGCAGGTTCCGCAGGGACTTGGCCCGCGTGAGTTTGCTCAGCATAGCTTCCGTTCGACGTAGTATCCGGAGGCACCTCGTATCTTTGGAGACAGCTCCGAGAGGCAGTAGACAACAGAGAAGGAGAAAGAGAAAGACGCAGAAACAAAAAGTAAAAGTCGAAACCGGGTCTCTAGCGGGCCGCAGCACACACAGATTTGGCAAACTGGTCAAAGGCGAGATAGGCAGAAGACGAGCAGCGAGACAGTCGGCAAATAGGAGCGGGTAGAAGTCTTGATGTGTGATCGTCGACGGTGTGATTGAGCTGAACGGTGAACCAGATTCAAGAGTGAGACGACAAGTCAGTTCAATGGTTCAATGGCCGGCAGACAGTAGGCGAGTCTAGGTCGATAGGACAAAGCGGTAATGCACAAAAACAAGAGATAGCGAAGTAAATGAACGTAGGAGAGTTGGACGGTGAGCGGCGGCAGAATTAAAGGCTAGTTGAACAAATAAAAGCAAGAACTAGAAAAGAAGCAGAGGAAAAAGAAATTGCGCATCCTGTGCTTGTAAATATAATAATAAGAGAATAAAATAGCAGCAGCTTTCATCAGACACTAGGGAAAATCCAGCGTGCCTAAACAACAACTAACAATGCACTGCTCATCACGCAGCCTCATTTATGGTCATCTTGACGCGGAAGTTCGGCTCTCTCTTTTTCTTTCATTAACATCACCTAGTCGTAACAGCTGGTTGCCATCAACAACGTAGCAGCAACACGTACTGCTTGCCTCTCTCTCCCCCCCCCCATTTCTGAGTTATATGTTGCTGCCAGTATCGTCACATAGTCACTTTGTCCCTCATCAGACGCTTGCACAAACTGCTACCCTGCACTAACAAGCATGTCAACAAGCTATTCGAGGCCTGTCGTTGCTCGTCATGCAAGGGGCACGAGCCTGTGGATTGCAGCTGCCAGGTCTAGAGCCAAGGCTTCCTCCTTCTCTTCCTCCTCCTGCTTTCGCTTGATGCAGTTGGCCTATGATACAAAGGACAGTGAAGCATGAGGCAGATACTTCAGCGCTACCGCACTCTTTGTTGGCGATACACAAACGCTTGTGCTGGGCGGCTATCATAGGAACACAGCATGTCTCTTTTTCTCTATCTCAAGCTCTCTTTCATAGAGCCTCCCATTCTCCAAGTCGTACCAACCACAAATCTCCACTGATGCATTACTTGTCTTTGTCCACCCAAGAGGTTCTGCGTCATCTTTACCGCTATTCATCAGAAAGTCGAGTGGGATGTGCTTATTGCAACTGGAGGCCGAACTGCATTGGACTACAAAGCTAGCCAGTCTTCCTCTGCCCTTCTAGTGTCGTTTGAGATTTCAGGGACAGGCGGATATTAGGTGGAAAGTTACACGTTGGATCATCGCAGGGGTCTTTCTGGCCTCTCACTCCAGTTTGTAATATTCTCATATTACGTATGCACTAAGTCTTCAGTGTCTTTTCATCTTCAGTCAATACACTCTAAGTTGCTCCTCTTCGCGAATAGTTTCAATTTGGACTTTTAGAAAATACTGCGTCTGGCTGTCCGATATCTGTTGTTGAGCAGCATCTACAAATGAGCCTGTGAATCAGCACAGCGAAGACGATCTCCTCTCTGTATTCCATCTTCTCGTTCTGTAATGAAACTCGGCAACCCTTCTCACACACCCTTTTTTGCTTGTCCGAGCAAACATAGTCGACGAGGATGCCTAAGGTCTTTGTTTGCCTTGCTTTTTTTAAGGAATTTATGCACATCACTTGTGACTCTGTTTTTAGACACTACTAATAGCCATGGTTCGACTTTCTTGTTGGTTCTGTATCGTAGAATCTCAGTATAGACCTGAGACATCAAATGTCAAGTTTCACTACTCTTCTTATGTTTTTCAGAGCTTCGCAGCAGAAATCTCTAGTCTACTCTTTTTGCAAGCTTTTTTTCTTCTTCTCAAACACCAGCTTTCGTTTTCCTTGTTTCAGAGACACGATCAACGACTAGTCACAGGTTATTTAAGGTACCTTTTTTTTTCTTGTCTCTACAGTGCTTTCTTTTTCCATCACGTAGTGTTCATGATCGGCGGGATCTAGACTTTCTAGAAGCCCTGCTTAGTCCACCGAACAGAAGAAAAGGTTGCACATCTATCTTCATCAGGGCCAGTTCCAGATAATGTGTCTTGACTATCGGTAGAAGAAAAAAAGGGAACCATAGTGGAAAATATTCAAAGTCGGCTTCAACCCCCTGACCGGGCCTGTTTGTAACCACTACACATAATCTACCATCATCAGCCTTTATCGTTGTCGTTATTGTTCAAAGAATAGAATAAGGCGAAACAAGGCCACAGGAAGCCTCATGATTGCGGTCAGCTAAGGGCCCCCCTCCCCACGATCTAGCATGAGGGCTCATTATTAGTCTAGAACGTCTTACGAAGCCTTTCCTCTTAATTGCCATTTCTCCGGTCAGCCATCTTAGCCAACTATACTAGTAGAGAAAGTCGGGTCGGAAAATTTGGCGGGCGCGTAACAAACAAATGGAGATATATCTCTTGGCATGTAACTATCTAAAAGACTGCTAGCTTTGCCTAGTGAAATTAGTCGACACTACTCTACGTTCTACTCTCTGCCTCGCTTCTGTTTAGTACATCGTCACTCCTGGTCAAAAAGGCAGCGTCATTTTGAACTAACTTTATGCTAATACTAATTTTTCATTCCTCGTCTTCCCGTTATTCTGATACGCGCTGGTCTTGTGTCCAACAACAGAAAACCACCCCCCCCCCCTTTGCGAAATATATATACCTTTTAGGGCGCGTTTTCTGGTCCCTGAACTAAACCACATCTGGATGAACTCCGTACCCTGATTGGGTTAAGCTGCTACTAGTAGTACTACTACGAGCTTTATGTTTGTGTGATTAGATTACTGTAGAAACCTCTGCCGACGTGCTTAAAAGCCCAACAACCAATAATTAGCCTGACCGTCCACGTACATTCAGATATGCGGAAATGACAGTCATCTAGTAATCGACGTATAAGACGTCACAAGTGACTTCCAGATATCTTCAGATTATATCATCTTAGTAAAGTCAGCAGCATCCATATCAAAGCTCGGTATCATCGCTATGTAGTTGTTTAGCGATAAATATTCTCGCTAGATCAACCAAACAAAACAATAACCGCGATAATCGAGCTCTTCTTGCTCTGTTTCTTTTCAATGGCACAATCGCCCTCTCTTTCATTCTCTCTCTCTCTCTCTCTGTAGTCCCTAGTCAATCTAGCCACGATCAATGCTGTTACATAAGGTTATACTACTCGCTTTCATCAATTATGACATATGACTAAGTGTGGCTATAAGGCCTAGAAAACACAGATGTTTGGTACCAGGGGGGGCCAGAACCCAAGAAGTGCACAGGTCTGTGTTGAGGCGACTCAATCACACGTCCTTCATTAGCCATGTTTCGCCTTCCTTTTGGACATTCGTTCGTCCACATCCTAGCTTCTCTTTCTATACGACGATTTCCCCATCCACAATCACAGCTAGAACAATCCAATTTCACCCCTCCCCTTCTCTTCTAATGAGAATATCTGTGTCACTAAGTTTATAACGGCCTTTGCGAGTCCGGCAGAAAGAAAAGTATTACAAGATGTTGTAAGACATTTGTCCAACCGCCCAATCTAATTTCCGTCTTGAATATTTATGATAGGCCCGGAAGGGCTGCTCAGCTTGTGCTCATTTATCTTCTTCTCAAACGCATCGCGGTTATGCTGTGTTTGTGTTTACTGCTGTGTCCAGCGCTAAACAGACTCGAGTTGCATCGCGGGCGGACTTACTTATTCCTTAGCATTGAAGCACAAACAACACAGCTACTATGTAACTAATTGCCTTGTATCATGTAATATGCGACTGTTGGGACTTTTAGCTTCCGTTTATACTAACCCTAATTTAAGCTTACTCAGTCTCCTGATATTCTCCAAGACCGTCCGTCTCTCTCCTTCAAAGTTCCCCAGCAACCCTGCTATCATTTTTCTACTTTGATAATAACATCAGATATAACTTATTCTCGGCTTTTTTTCCCCCGTTGTTGAGATCTTGCAAATATGCTTATACTGCAGGGTTTTTTTAGGTGGCCAGAGTCTCTTTTTTGGGTCACTGCCACTCTACGTCCATATAAATCCTACCAAACTGCCACCAGTACCTTGCATGCATTCAGTTTCTAGAACTATAAAGGTGGTTGTGTTTATCATGGGCTTAATTGTAATTTCGGAAAGAATTAAAGAATCAGTATGCTACCGATGAAAAGTGGGAATTTGACTCTCAGATCAGTTCAGTACTTGCAGACTTGAAAAGGTACTTACTTAGTACGTACTTAGTGGTGTGTAACTAGGGTTATTTTCTGACTGCGTAATCTGGCTGTCTGTATCTCTGAATATATGCCACCACCAAACATACACCATATTTATACATCCCAAGATCTCAAGAACATGGCTCCAAAGACTCCCTATGACTCTGCCCTGACTACTTTGATTTACCTTAACCGTGAAGAGGTAGAGCGCCAACGGTTACCATCAGTAGTATATAGGCTCCTTACTTCGCCTCAAAAGAATGCATCACGAGATGCCTTCGGGCAGTAAGTCTCAAAAGCCTCAGTTTAGGGCTACTGCACATATCAAAACGGCGGGGAGCTTTTGCACAGATCGCCAATTGCCAATGTAAAGCACCCAAGCATGAGGGTCGTTATGAAGAGATTTTCTTCAGAGACAAAAACCGTTTACCGTTGGAACAGTTCAAGCCAACGTACTATGGCCTTAGTCTTACCATTCACGCCTTTCAACGTAGGATCCATGTTTTCAATTTCATTATGTAAATGGTCGCGATATCTATAGCCATCAGTACCATTTAGCTACAAAGTGGGTTCTTCAAAAGCATGAGTGTAATGATATAGCGGCGGCAACGGAGGAGGTACTAGCAGAGATAATGGCAGCAGAGCAAAGTCTGGTAGTAAAAGGTGTCTTCTAGTATCTTGTCATTTCTAGGTTTACGGTTCATGTTTGCTTTCAGGTCCTTTGTGACAATATTTGTTTCGCAGTCAGATCAGGCTTGGTTTGTCTTCTTTTCTTTTCTTTTCATATGATATTCATGTGCTAGATGTTTTAAATACACACTTATATGTAATGTACTACATAGTAAGTACCATTTTTCAAAGAAGTCTACATGTTACTAAACTGACCTGTGTCAAAATTCCCACTTTTTATCAGTAGTATACTCGATTCTTAACGATAGTATAATCAAGCCCTTCATCATACAACACTGAACCAAATAAAAAGAAGTCAAAAAAGCAATGAAACCTACTGTGAGCGAACAAGGAGATCAAGGCCAAATACGTAGCAAAGTTGAATCTCTTTGGGTTAGTGCCAACGGCACTACTATAATCAATCAATAGCTAGCTCACATCTTGAAACGAAACTTGTACGTCATATGCCCTCTACAGTAAATTGTCCGATGTCTAATATGGAGAATTAACCTCGCCAAGACAAAACTACTCTTCTCTCGTTCATTCAAGCTTTTACGCAAGCTTATATACTCTCTCACTATTAACACTGAGCTATCTAATTTTGTTGCCTGGTATGCTAACGCATAGACAATCGCATTGTCAAACGTTTACTAAGTAAGACAACTAAGATTCCTAAAAAATCACAGTCCTTATCGTGTCCCTCCGCTACGGCTCTTGGACATACTAGTAACTCTGAGTTCAGTCGCCATGAACTGGCCAAGCTCTCGAGGTCCAGACCGTAATGCTAGAAACTAGCTACTCTTTATCTTGATAATACATACCGTAGCATTCGTCAGTACTTGGTGGAAATTGTTGCTTACTCTTCAGCACAGCCATACTGTACCGAGTCAGTGCACTGCAGTGCGGTTGTTTCACTGCGTGCGTGATGGTGATAGGGCCTGAACTCTCAAAGTTTTGATGATGTCGCATTCTTGTTATGTCATGCTGAACAAAGATTTCAAATCATTAGTTACATTGAGCTTCACTGCACCACAGACTTATGTTGTGTTTTTCTCTGATGCGGTCATGTTACTAGCTAGTCTATACTATCGTATTTACGATATCAAGGAGGGCAACTATACTAGGTACATGTATACACAGCCTATATAATGGCAATATGTGTGTGGGTGTGTATATTCAACGTCTGCCTACATTGCTACGCAATCAAACGACGCCAGATTGGTTACTGGACAGAGCTTTGAAGCCTCCTGCTAGGGCACCCCCCTTAGATGACCGACTCGATTATGTTACCATGACCCAGAGCAATGAAAGCCACCGTAAAGTGACTTTCAGAATTCTGTTAAGTTCACATCTAAGGTTCGCAGCACAACAGCCAATATAAAAAAAGAAAAAGAAAAGAAAAGAAAAGAAAATGCGGGGAGAAAAGGGGTAAAAAGAGCAAAAGAAGAGGACAACATGAGTTAAAAGAAAAATAGGAAAATTACATGATGGTGAGAGAAACATAGTGACCTTCGAACAAAAGCAAAACGCCAAACAGCAGCATCGTCAACTCATTACTACAATTCTACCCTCCCAAGAGAGGCACCTAGGGAACAAACCCTATTCAAGCCCATTCAAGGATGGGGAAAAAACCTAGGCAAGCAGGGTCGTCCATATGCGCGAGAGGAAAAAACAAGCAGGAAGGTGAAAGAAAATGATAATGGCTATGATCTATTAAGAGATCTTATTTCCTTTACATAAATGCGTCTTGTTTCAAGTAACATGCATAGACTCGTTACTAAAGTAGCAATGTAATTATGAAGCACATTTTTATTCAAACTATAGGGCTATGAAATTATGTTAGGGTCTGAGTATGCACACAAGGGTTAATATAAGATCTTAGGGTATATACTACGGGCTAAAAGTATGCAGCGGACCCTAGCAACTTGGGCTTTCCATGACGCTACCCCGCCGCAGTAAACTGAGTCAAAACATTCAATCACTATGCCGACGCTCCATAGCGGGGTAGTGATTTTTCAAGTTGCAGTGAGGGTAAATATTCCAACAGTCGAAGAAACACGCCCGACCTGGCAGAACCGAATGTTGGATCCGAATAACGGTGGTGTTTCAAAATGAGCATCTTGTCTTGTCTTTTCTTTTCTTTTTGTTTTGTTTTGTTTGTATATCACTACACATACAATAAAGAATGACATGCATGTTTACTAAAAGAGATTGGAGAAGGGGAAAATGCTGAGAAAGGGGACATTCTCTGTGATGACCGCCAGGACGGAGAGGAGAGCTCCTCTGATTTGCTGGACCCATGAAATGGATGGGTGGATGGATGGATGCCTGGCAAGGCTACTACTATATACTAGTAGACAGACAGCACCACCCGTATATCGCATGTCTGATCAAAAAGACTGAAGCTCCTGTAAAGACTGATAGAAGCCTGGCATAGCTGATTACGAGCTATGCAAGAAGTGACTTCACCTTGCCACATGCTTGCTTCCAGGGAATACCACAGGTTCAATGAAATCAAGACCAATCATTAGAAAACCCGGGAGGATCTGGGCTCTGCTACACTAGCTCCATCTTGCATTCCTGGAAATCAGGCCTTCACCGCACCTGCTTTCTCCTGTTATTATACATAAATGAACAAACAAATGCGCGATACCGCAGAAGAAAGAGAAAGCGAGATACCTACCGTCTATACTTCTCCACCATCAATTATGTCGCGAATTCCCATCCCGCTCATAGGCGAGAAGATCGTCAACCAGAAACTGGTTTGCGGGCCCCTCTATTTTTTTCCAGGAAGAGAGAGAGAAAAAATGCACATCGTCACTGGCATTCATCTCTGACCGGCAACTTGCCTTGGCTGCATGCTTAGTAGTGACAGTCAATAAATTCGTTCTTGTATTGGGGTGGGGGGGGGGGGGGGGGGCACCAGACGAAGAGGGGTTGGGCAATGTTGCTCGACTTGACAGGTGAAGGTTTAGCCAGCAACTCAGGAGAAGCAGAAGCAGCCTCCAGGGGAAGGGAAACACTGGAAAGAGAGGCAGAACAGAAATCCCGCCATGCTGTTCTGCTTCCCTACTATGTAGCTAGTGGTAGTAATACGTAGTAGTTCACGGAAATAAAGAACCATGTAGAATCAGAAGCAATGACGACTAGCATGATAGCTAGCGATGAGCAATAATAAGCTCTTGGATTAGCTGTTTGAATGCCAAACCAAAGGTCATGGGGAGGAGGGGGCAAGAACAACAGCATATCTTTATGACAACCAGAGCAAAAGCAAAGGAAAACTCAAACAATAACCCACGTTTCTTGATATTCTGTTTTCCGCATTTCGTGGATTCTATTACAAAGACCAAAGAATTGCTTTTTAGTGACAAGAGTTGCGGATTTTTCCCTCTTGTTTTTTCCTCCGTTCTTCTGCCCAATCTTTCCGCCTTCCCTCTTCTTTTTCTTCCTTGATCCCAGCTTCCTAAACAAGCACAACCTCTTTTTTCCAGCTTGAACGATTCTTGCATACGCATTTTCGATTTCTTTGGATTTTTTTTTTTGGATTTTTATCCTTTCTCTTTTCTGCACGTCGACTTGTTCAATTTCTTGTTGCAGACTCTCTTTTCCTTTCTTTCTTTGCTTCCTCCTCTCAACCTCCGTCCCTCACACATTCACATTCTCTTGCACAATGTCGTGGCAGGGTAAGTCCTTCCCCCTCCTCCTCCTGCAAGCAGGTCTCTCTCCTGGACAGACAGAAGGCAAAGCTTCGGCCGCTTTGTTAGCTTCCAGCACCGCAAGAACTTGGGCTAAGCTGCGCTTCCGCTCGCTGATTATATCAAGCACTACCAAACCGTCAGTTATCGAGGGTGGCGCATCATCTGAGTCAATTCTGGGAGCTACCGACGCAGCTGCTGGAGACTTGTTGTTTGCCTACATTTACACCGGCGGTTTTCTACTCTTCAAGTTTTTCTCTCTCATACTTTTCCTTTTGCTAACTGTTTGCTTGCTTGGCTCCTACTCTAGCTTACGTCGATTCCTCGTGAGCTTATACCCTACCCCTCCTTTGTCAGCCACTCTCGCGTGATGCTTAGCTGGGCAAGGCATCAAGACAATGGCTTGAACGATCTTTTAAAACCAGATCTACGATATACTGACTTCATTGCGCCTTTTCTTCAGTCTCGTTGGCTCCGGCCAGATCGATAAGGGCGCTATAATCAGCGCCGCTGGCGACAGCATCTGGGCAGCTTCTGCCGGCTTTACTGTAAATTATACCCTATACAACAGTGTCGATGTTTCCGTCTCTCTCCCATACTCGAAATTCATCCCCAAGCCGGGTTTTCTACGCCTCCACTCGATATAAACCACTGCTTTAATACGCAAGGATCGTAAAATCAACAGCAAATCACATACTCCGGGACTCAGAGGGCGGCGCATCATGCTCGTAGAGACGTGACGATATCTTATAAATGCCAACTAACAAAAACCACGTATCTATAGCTATCTGCTGCCGAGATGAAGGTTATTGCCAACATTGTCTCTGGCAACGAGGCTGCCACAAGCTCTGCTTTCGCCAATGGTTTCCACGCTGCCGGCGAGCGCTACGTTGCCACCAGAATTGATGGTCGGAGTCTTTACGGCCGCAAGGTATGTCACCTCACCTCACCATATCTTGTTCCCCCCTCACTTTCACTTCTCTTACTAGCAACACATCGCTAACATGATCCCGCTTTTTATTTGCTACGATAGAACCAGGAGGGCATTTGTATCGCCAAAACGAAGCAGGCTATCGTCGTTGGCCACTACGGCAAGGAGCATCAAATTGGCAACAGTGCCAAGACTGTCGAGGGCCTTGCTGACTACCTGATCGGCCAGAGCTACTAAACCTCTTCATTTATGATGCATTGTTACATACCCCTCCCTGGAGTTAACAGTAGAGTGAGTGTAGAGAACTGTCAAGATCATTCAAATAAAACTTTGTCACCTTTTGCGTATATATAAAAACTGCTGTCTTATCAAGAAGGTATGTTGCGTGGTAATTTTTTGGTAGGACCAAACTTAGTTGTATTCATGCACTTTGGCATAAGCATGGCCATACAGGGTATTAGTGATCTGATAATCTTGGCTTGGGGAGGATAACCATAAATTGAAGGGCCATGACCTTAGATATAACCATATGTGATTGAGTAACAAAGATCTCGAATAAAACATCTTGTAACCTCTATAAACTTTCGGTGATGGTTTCAGAGTAGCATAACTGTCTGCAAACATATCGCAACGCCATGATCTCTAACTAGATATGTTATTATTCGAAAATGATGAACTGTTATCAGCGTAGTAACTATATTGTGAAACTCTTTTTTACAGAATTATATTGTCGTACGTTGTAATAAATACTACTAATAAGACTATGTTACACAAGCCTCCAACTTCAACATTGTTTTACACTTGTTATCACGCCGATACGGAATGCGATAGGTATTAGATAGGGCATAGATAGTAGTGAGTCTTAGGTGCATGATGATAACCTCAGAGTAGTACATTAGTCTAGATTATAGAATATAAGTCTACAGTTCATGAAAGTTATTAGCATTTCAATAGAAGGCTACTACCATGGCATTTCATTCGGAGGACCTGGCTCAGTTATAGCTATAGTGCTTGTTTGAATACGCAAGAAACTCCGATCCCATACAGGCAAGCCCCTTAAACGGGCAACTCGCTGTTGCGAGTCGTTACTCCGATCTTGTCGATTGCGGCGGCGATATAGGGTCCTATGACTGGCAAGGAGCGCACAACGCTGGCAATGGTACCAAGGAAATCGCCAAACAGAATAAGGATACCGTAAAGCTCGACGCAAAAACCAATCAGCGGCCAGCGTATGAAAATCAATGCAATTCCTCCAAAAAACGCTGCTGTTCCCTTAGCCTTTTGCTTGCGCGCAAAGAACATGACTGTCTTCTGAGGACCAATTATCAATGTCAAGCCGATAAGGAATAGGATCTATTTGGTGGTAATCGTGGTTAGTCTGTCGTTCATGGCGATGATGACTCGGTAAGATAGGGTAGGGGCTTATTCATACATTGCCCATGGCTAGCCTAGAAGCATCAAGGATTAGTCGACTGTCTTGAATCTAGAAAAATATACGAGTTGATGTATCTGAAGCTTACATGGCGCGGTCAAAGAAGAGCATGATACCCCCAACGAGAAAGAATCCGCCTACATGTCTCGCCTGTTAGAATTCGACATGCGCATTCGTGTAAGAAAAATTTTCGGCGCGCATGATGCTGTTCGTAGGTAAAGCTGTTATATCAGATAGAGCTATTACTAACCTCCAGAACAGAAAGCAACACCAAACTCTAGAAACACGAGGATGACGATTAGTATATATGTTTTCTCGCTCCATTTCAAGAGCTTTCAAGCAGTTAGTTGGGTAGAAGTGCGCACTCTGTTGGTCTGATAGCCACATAGTTGCCATGATTGCTTCAGTTTGATTGCTTAGTTGTTACTTTGAATTGGATGAGATTAGCGAGGGGTCTCGTGTCGAGCTAGGTTTGTAGATCGCGTTGTTCTGGTAATTATCGACTGAGGTCGTGTTATCTAAGGAGGGTGAGTTGAGCGAAAACAAAAGTATTTAATTGATGTATTTTACGAGATAACAGTATTATATATTATTTACATGGTCCCGGAGGGACTCGTATGTAAATAATAATCTAGTATATTTACTTTAAAAAAGAGTTGAGTAAATGAAAAAAGGATGTAGTGCGGAGGTGGACCAAGAAGCTGGCCTAGTTTGGGTAAATCAATGCTAAAGGAGGGACAAGCTATTGATCATCTAACTGTTGCAGTATTTTCTCTTCGATGGATCGTCGACTGAAGCATGAATGTAGGCAAGAGAGTGAATGGTGTCGAAAGTGAATTGCATTGACGTGGAAGACGATAAGTATGCGATCAAGAGCGAGCCTATGAGTGAGCTCAAGGGAGCAATGCGTCTGCTGTTGTTCACGTGCCAACGCAATTCAAAATAGATTTCCTACTACTATCTTTTTCCCCTACGTAGCCAGCCCGTCAAGTGGTGCTTTCTTTTCCCGTCTACTTCATAGCTGAATTTTTTCACATGAGGCTACTTAAGCGCCTTAGGCGGCGACGGGACTGGATTCTAGTAGCTAGGCGCCCTGTATTCATGCCACTCAAACCGCGAAATGGCACGCGCTTTCCGTCTTTTTGAAGGTGGAACCTTTGCCTTTATTGGTCGACTGACTAAGCTTCCATGACGGAACGAAAGGTACGACCAATGGCATATATAAAGTAGCAATAGTAAAGTTGCGGCATGGAGCTAGTTTCCTACTTGTTCACTTTTTCAATCTGGTTTATAAACCTGTCACGAAAATTTGAGGCTAAATCCGGCCCCAACTGGTTTATTTGGTCAACTAGTCAATCACTAGATGTCTCTAGCAAGAACATCATATCTATTGTTAACGATACTACACTAGCAGTACCGAGACTTTGTTATCCATTCTTTTGATACCTGGCACTAGCAGCTAGTTTTTCTCTTGCCTCGGCGGCCATAAGATCTTCCTCCAGCAGGAGGACGACGCTATGGTAACTGATTATGCTACCACTATAGCTTTTCGGTATCTGTCGTTCCGTTTCTTGGTACATTTCCATATATCCATATCTTATGGGCGGAGAAAGGCACACAATAGACCCGATCACGATTAAGCCGGAGCGTCCTGATGTCACACTATCTGTCGAAAGGCAGTTGGTGCGTATTGGAGGCTTGACTTTGTTGAACGAACATGACATAACATGTAGACACATATGTAAATAATGATAGAAATTCTGATTAAGATTACTTGGTACCGTTAGAGAACCCAATATGAAAGAGAAAAACAGGTGACCCAACATTATTTATAGATAACAATAGAAGACATTTACTTCTTCCAGTCCTGAAAATTAATGCCAATTATTTCAAGATTGTATGCGCACCACGAGCTTCTAGGTACATTTCCGCGACACCCTGAGGTAGTTCGCGGATAAGCCCAAAGACTTCCTTGTTATGATACCGCATACGTGTCTTGGGGTCAACGTAAGGTGCTGGTAAGCCAGTGACATCGCAATAGCGCTTTGAATGAGCCATTGACGGTGCCGACTCAATATTGGTATATGTCACTACCGGTATCTGTGCCGAAGACTTGGCTGCATTCTTCTCGAGAACCATCTTGGCTAGGTTCGTAGAGGCCTGTGCCAGGTCTCCCTCTTTGCTGGTAGTCGGCGTGGATTCGCCGCTCGTAGAAAGGCCATCGTCGGTAGCGGCAGCGCTAGCTTCGAGAGAGGCTGCTTGTATCGAGGCTTCGCGCTTCTGGATATCGCCTAGGATAGCCTTCAGATTTTTGTTGCGACGTATATTCGGCTTCCAGTGGGCGTTGCGGAAATTCTTATGGATTGAGTGCATATCGATGGATTCGAGAAATTCAAGGTGCGCAATTTGCGCTTCGGTGGGTGCGGCCATCTTCGGAGAGTTGAAGAGAATGTTTTGGCAACTTGGTGCTTGGAGTGTAGACAGTAGATGAGACAATTGTTAATGATGTGAGCTTGAGTTATACGAGATTGGGCTTCGGGAGCAACTGAGCATGGCCTGAATGGCAAAGATTTTGAAGCTCATTTGCACTGCGCCAGTTATCGCCAGATTGTGCCTCTGCACACCGCCTTAAATGGTAAGACTAAAACAGCCGCGTTCTGGATGTTAGCTTAAACTGTCACCACAGCATAGTAAACAACATCACTACATTATCTCAACCTTGATTATTCGCATATATCTAAGTTGCATACATGGTCCGTATGAGTACTAAATTGCTAGCAGCCAACTGTCAGTGCTGACTCGCATACAGGAAAGCCCGCATGAACATCAGCAAAACCTCCTATTAGGACGTATCTGCACAAACGTTGTAAGTGTTGTGTTAGCTTCTTCTTTTCTAAGTATAGCAGCAACAGTCTAACAACAGCAGGAAAAACTTAATGAGGCGATTCTTGCTATGAACAAGGCTCTTCAGGTATGGTTATCGTACAAGGCATCATCGGAGTCATCTTATTAATGCGTATCAGGATATAAATATGCAAAACATGAATGTTGAGCTCGTCGCTCAAATGTTCAAGAATTACCAATCCAATGTTCTCTTTCATCTAGAAGGTTTGGCTATCTCTCTGTGCCAACATACACTATGTCGCCTACTAACATGAGCTCAGAAACGGGAACATTGCAGCCTCCCTCGTAAGTGTAGATTTTGAGGTGTCGGGATTACCAAACGCCTTGTATGACATACAGTACAAAACTGTTTTCTATAAAACTACATGATTTGACTCTATAGTGACGAAAACCTATATCATCGTTTTGTCAATCCTACTCTCCAAGAAATTCATTAGTTAGGGTCTACAAATAATGTTGAATACAATTGTCAACAGCACTGTTAAAAGGAACCACGACTAGCCCAAAAGAAATAAATATTAGTATTTGAACCTAGGCTTACAGAATCAGAAGCTAACGAAAAACTATTAAGCTCATTACTGTGTACTTGCTGCAATTGGGACTCGAAAATCAACACCAACGCTTGCAATTTTCTAAGATCGACGAGCAACTGTAAACTTCATGAAGCTACGACAAATAGTAAAAAATAATGTAAAAAAGGGCTAGTTACCTATAATCGTTAATAATTAGTAGTGGCAGGTTTCTAGTCAGAAGCAACTATTTTCGATCACATTATCCTGAATAGTCTGAAAAATAGTAGTACTCAACATTGTGCGCTTTATCCCCCTATACTACTTACTAGTTGCACTTTCGCGAAACCCTCGCCGTTTGCTTTGCGCCATCGCGAAATTTAGAGGGAGACAAGGCTGAACTCAAATCTTATCCCACCAAACCCAGCCTTACAATCGGCATCACAGCCTCTTTTCCACCACCTCAAACTCCACGTCGTCGACTAGCAAGTCCACGATAGTCTGCAAATATGGCGCCCAGCGCCATCGACTCTACCGCTATGGACGTGGATCTCGATCCGCGCAAGCTCCCCCCCCAGCGCACATACCCGCCGGCCAAACTACATTTAGTGCGCGAAGCCAAAGTTGAAGATACGATCCCGATATTTAGAGAAGGCCGTGACACGGCCAAAGGCATGCCTCCAGGCAGCGCCGCAATCGTTATCGATAACGGTATGCTTCGCCCATAACAGTTCTAATTCTAAGTAAAGCAATGCATCGCTAACTAATTCTTCGGATAGGCTCATCTACTGTGCGTGCCGGCTGGTCCTTTGGCAACCGCCCGACCCTCAGTCTTCCTCCGATTTTCAGTAAATACCGCGACCGCAAAGCTATGAAAACATTTTGCTTCGCCGGCTCTGACTGCTACGCTGACAATTCCTCACGATCGCATATAAAAAATGCCTTTGAATCCGGCACTGGCATTATAAGTTCGTGGGATACTATGGAGCATGTCCTCGACTATGTCTTTATCAAACTCGGTATGAATGAGGTAGACGGATCCATTGACGTGCCTATTGTCATGACCGAAGCTGTAGCCAATCTTGCCTACAGTCGCAAGAGTACGTAGTGTTTAGGTTCCTTTCTCTGTTGTGTATATCGTATCTAACATCATACAGCCATGTCCGAGCTCATCTTCGAATGCTATGGCGCTCCCTCTTTAGCCTACGGTATTGATTCTCTTTTTTCGTTCAAGCATAATAAGGGCTCCACTGGTCTCGTTGTTTCTTCTTCATACACTTCCACACATGTCATTCCTGTCTTGAACTCAAAAGCGATTCTTTCACAAGCCACTCGCCTTAACTGGGGTAGTTATCAGGCAGCTGAGTATCTTCTGAAGCTCATCAAGCTCAAGTACCCCACGTTCAATGGCAAACTCAACTCATCACAAACAGAATACATGCTCCGGGACTTTGGCTATGTCTCTACGGACTATGACAATGAGCTTGCACATTATCTAGACTGGTCTGGTCTAGAAGATCGCGATATTGTCGTCCAATACCCATATACAGAAGAGGTCATCATACAAAAAAGCGAGGAGGAACTTGCGCGCATAGCTGAACGCAAAAAGGAAAGTGGCCGGCGACTACAAGAACAAGCAGCTAAGATGCGCCTAGAAAAGCTTATTCAGAAAGAGAACATGCTCGACCACTACAGATCAGTACAGGCGAAGCTACTGGATGCCAACAAAAAGGACACAAAGAGACTGCTTGATGACAACGAGCTCAAGGATGAAGCCCACCTAGAAAAAACAATTCGCGACCTTGATAAGGCTGTCAAGAAGGCGCGTACAAAGGATGTGGGTGGTGCAGATGAAGAAGAGCAAGCACCTCCAGTATTCGACTTGATAGATATCCCAGACGATGAACTAGAAGATTCCGATATCAAGGCCAAGAAGCTCCAAAAACTGGCCAAGGCGAACTATGAGGCTAGACAACGCGCTAAGGCCGAAAAAGAGGCTGAAAAGGCCCGTGTTGCCGAGGAAAAGCGCTTGGATGACGAATATCGCAAGAACGATCTGGAAGGCTGGATCAGTAAGAGGCGTAGTGCTCTAAAGGATACTCAACATAAGATTAAGGAAAAGGAGCGCCTCAAGGCCGATATGGGCAACCGTAAAAGTCTAGCATCACAGATTCGCATGAAGAGCATCGCCAACCTTGCGGCGGATACACCTACCAAAAAGCGCCGTCGTGGAGGTGATGACGATAACTTTGGCGCTAACGATGACGATTGGGGTGTCTACCGCGACATTGCTGACCAGTCTGATGAAGAAGAGGAGGATCTTGTCGGCAAGCTGACTGCTCTTGAGAGTGAACTGTTGCGTTTCGACGATGACTTCACCTACGAAGATACGCACACGGCCAAGTCCGACTGGAGCAAGAGCTTACTCCACGCGTTTGAGCGCGGCCCACGCCCCTTTGACGCCAACTCCGCTGCGGAACTCAATCAAATCCACCTCAACGTCGAACGCATCCGTGTTCCCGAAGTTGTATTCCAGCCCGCCATTGCCGGCATTGACCAAGCCGGCCTCGTGCAGATAGCCGGCGACATCATTAACCAGCGCATGTCAGGCCACGCCGCGCGCGTCGACCTGCTCAAGGATGTCTTCTGCACGGGTGGAAACACTATGTTCCGCGGCTTCTCGCAGCGTCTGGAGGACGGACTTCGCGCACTTCTAGATGCGGGTGCACCTCTCAAGGTACGCACAGCGCAAGATCCATTGGAGGATGCGTGGAAGGGTGCGGCGGAATGGGTTGGTACGGATGCATGGAAGGCGACAACCATTAGCCGTGCAGAGTATGAGGAGAAGGGCTCGGATTACATCAAGGAACATGATATGGGCAACTCATACATCCCTCTATAAATGTTTCGTTTTCAGCGAGGCTTTCTTTATGCCGGGGAATATATATCATCAGTGATTGGTGTAGGTTACTCATATCTCTCTATCTGTAGTATCTATGTATCAAATGGCTGAATAATATCAATCTAATAATACTGCAGAAGTTCCATGCATATATGGTGTCCTTAGTAACTAGTTAACTAGTAACTAGATATATATTACGTTATCACAAGGGGTTTTTTTTTAAGATATAGCTTGACGTGCTTTAGTATTTTGTCCTACTTGGATCTTCTACTTCTGGCTGCATACAAACAAACCGCCTAGAGTCTTCTAAGCGGCAAAAAAAAATATCTACTTCGCCTCCTTCCCCCTTCCCCCCCCC